>CM034152.1:622304921-622611584 GCA_019776745.2 Taxus chinensis | reverse complement strand
TTTTATCGAGGGAATTCTCTGCAGTGATAAGATCTTCAATACTGCCCGACTGAAGATCAAGTTGCATATATGTTTATGAAGCCATTGTGTGTTGTAAAATTTGCAAGTTTCGTGCAATGCTTGACCTTTCATTGTTGTCATTGAGGGGGAGTGTGCATGACAATGTCGTCTTCTAATGGTCGACCGATTGATATCTTCTTCTCCTCTATACTTCTACTCTAATTCTAAAGCATTGTAAAAAAAGGTCCATATGATCTTTGAAAACTTGTCACTATAAGTTTACGATGTACAGTCCAATGTGTTGCATCTATTTGTAAACAAGGCCCTTATGTTATAAAAGGATCCTAGAGATGTTTGAGATATTTTCCTAGAGAAACTGTGAAATATAGTCACACAAATCATGCTTAACCTAAATCATTCACTGCTGATTTATGGATTCCAAATCCTTTAATACCAAAAGGTAATTTGAGCATGATGATGTATAAATCCTTCGAATGTGATATGTTAGCCTAAACGTTCACTATGGTTTATGGATTTGTAAATCTTGTTGTATAAACATGTAATGTTGGCATATAGTTCCCCACTTAATATTAAGACGGAGTGTTGGAACGTAATATTAAGTGCTTATAAACCTTAGTTTTTAATTAAATAATTTAGAATAATTACATTCTTAATTATTTAATATAAAATTAATATTTATGTTAATTGATTATTTATTAATCAGTTATATTAAATCGGGGTATGATTTAATCATACGCCGTCACTTGATATAGTTTGTGTCACGTGAGGTTAAATAAATACAATCGTGGATCATATTGTTATTCACTGCTTTTGGTGAATTCGATAGGGCTCAAAGAAGTGAGGGAAGGGGATAAACTAGACTGTAGATTATTTGTTTCTCTTTTATGGAAATTTCTCTTTTGTCGTGGTTTTTTCCCCCCTTGAGGGTTTTGCACGTAAAGTTTGTGTTCACTATGTTATTTACTATGCTTGTTTATTTATTTATTTGTGCACATTAATGTTTGGTTCAAATATTAATTAATGTGGTTATTAAGGTTTTAATATCCTCGTCCTAACATTTGAAGTGCTCATTATGCCTTCTGAATGCAAGCTAAGGTGATGATAGGTGAGGCTTAGTGCTTAGCCCCTCATTTAAGAGCTATAAACATATATATATGATTCTCTTGTTTGAATTTTGTAATTGACAAATAAAAGATCAACCCAAAGTTGTAAAAGATGACCCAAAAGTAAAAGAGACTTAGAAGAGTAAGAAAAAGGGGAAGAAGGTTAGGAGCACCAATAAGGGACAGGAGCGCCTAGACGCTTTTATCCTAAATGGGCGCTAGTTCCCAAAGCCATAAAAGATAAATCAGTCAAATACCAACAGGGCTGTAAGGTGTGTAAAGTCAACACAAGTATAAGAGACGAAGCAAAAAGCCAAAAAATATGTTTTCAATTATTAGTTTTCTCAATTAGGAATCATGTATATATTAGTCTGCTCTAGGACCAAGAAATGTACCCAAGTGCATAGATTTTGTGTCTACAATATGATGTCAGGAAGTTGGCTCCCCTATACAAGTTGAATGCAATCGTCGTGATATTTTTTAGGTGGAAGTCCTTTGGATTTCTCCTAATACTAATAAATGTTTTTCAATGATAGCATGGAGATTTAGAGGTGTTTTCGTCTAGATTGTAGATATTTTAGTGAAAAAAAAGTATAAAAAATATAACATATTTTTTTTATCAACTTTTACATTTGATGAGAGATCGCCATTTTTAAAGCCTTTGCTTTCAATCCCCTCAATTAAATTGTCTTTCACTCAAAACAAAAGTGCACGAATATTTTTTAAAATTCATCTCTTATTTACCCAAAGAAGTAAGCCACTTGAATATGAAATCTATATTTCCTCACTCTAGGGAATGTAAAACAAAGGAGTAGAATAATGTCGCTATGAAAACCCATTATATTTTATATTTGAAATGAAATAATAAAAAAAATAATAATAATTCAAGCAACTTCAAGACTTTCTAAGCTTTTAGAGCAGCATGGAAAGCACTAGCTAACCGAATGAGTGATGGATGAGATGTGGAATGAGTGTTCAACTACCTAGTATAAATAGCCTAGTGACAACATTAATGATTCATGCTAGCCAAAGGTATCGATCGTGGTTGATCCCGTCGATTGTGAAAAAACATTTACCTGATGAAATTAACCATGGTCAATGTTGTCGACTGTGGAAACTCACTCAAAAATTGATACATTTGATGTCCTCCGAGAGGGAATGCGGACAAGGCAAGATCGGGAAAGTAGGCCAAGAGGGATGGATGAAACTTTGAGATGCTAAGCGCGGTAATGACAAAGGTGTGAGTGTGAACACAAAAAGATGAAAAGGTGATATCATGAGGCTATAAAAGACGACTGCAAGGAATGCAAAAGAATGGAAACATGTGAAATATGTGATATAATCAGACTATACATCAAAGCTCGTACATAAGTACCACTATTGACCATTCCAATGCAATTCACAGGATGCACATAACCATTTCTGGTTACTCCCCGCTCCTGACAGTATCCGTGAGGACATTTCTCTAGGGAAGCTAATGCACCAATGATTCCTACAAAGAACAATAGTTAGTAAACTGAAAAATTATGTGTATACATATGCCTAAACCAAAGATCATCATGTCTTATAACAAGTTTACATGAGATAATCTTCAGGAAAAGAATATGCGATACTAAAATCAAAATATTAAAAGAGATGTGTAGAACAGAAAGAAAGAAAACATGAACTCAAATAAAAGCATACCTACTTGTATACTTACCTTCCTACGAGTGTGTTTGCAAAGTGAATCTCCAAAGTGTAGAAATAATTGTTGTCAGAGCCCAAGCACAGCTGAAAAGAAACATTAGAACATAAATTAGATAAATAAAAAATAAACCCAAGTCAAGGGGGAAGAAAATGGGAGGACGAGTGAGTAAATAGATCTTATTAGTGAGAGAATGTGTAGAAAGGTGTAATCACAAATTGATGAAGAAAGGATTACGAGTCTGAAAAATAGGTAATTTTGAAGGTTTTCAAAAAAAGACATGGTATATTTTATAGGATTCATGTCAAGAATACAATCATGAAGCTTCCTCTAGAATGAAAATCAGAGTTATGGTTAGAAAGATATGGTGTTTTGAAGAAATCAAGAAATCACAAAAGGAAGATGTAGAAGATTTGTTTTTAATAGAAACTTGTGTGATTCATTTGTCATTTTTTGCCTTTGTTATTTTTGGAATTTCGGCGCTCTACCTATTTAATTTTGAAGAAATGAGAGGTGATGGCTAGAATGTGAAGTAAAGGTGTTGGCGTACAAGATGATGAGCAAGGAGAGTGAATTATTGTAGGTCCTTGGGTACATTTTACATTTGAATTGGGAAAGGGTGGTTAGGTGAAAAGTTGAAAAATGTGTCCTGGGGCGAATTCGGCTAGCAATTCATTTCCTAAAGATAGTCAAAATGAAGATCAATTTCAATTTGACATCTAGGTGGGTTGGGGTGTAATTTTATTTTTACCATAGTTAAGTTGATTTTTGAGGAAAAGTAGAAAAGGGGCACACAACATTTTTGTAGACAACATTTGCCCAGTTAGGCAGATGACATTGTAAGGAGACCGATGGCGTGATGGAGTTAAGAATAGCTAATACCATCTGTGGGAATGTCGATGTCGTAGGAAAAACAACATGGTCAATGTCGTCTGCAAGAGGATTGATACCATTGAAAAAGATAAGCATGACCAATGTCGTCTGGTAAGAGTATTGATGTTGTTAGTATGATGTCATATTTTTTATAGAGATCGATGCCCTATGCAAAGAGGGTCAATGTTGTAGGGACATGATGCTTGATTGATTTTCACGTTGTTATTGATGTTTAATGGTGATTTATGATGATTTGATGATTTTTCTTTGCCTGAGACTAATGGGTATATGTTGTTTGATATTTTGCAAATCCCACGGATGATCCAACTTCAGAGATCAGTGGATGCAACCTTGTTACTCACTTTTCTAGATAGTTTAACATATGCAGTTGGGTTTAGATTTGAAACAAATGTTTATTGATGCACGAGGGTATTGGTTAACACCTTTAGCTGGTATACTGATAGGAACACCATAGAGGTGTGATTTACATGGAGGATGTCCATCTTATTATAGGACTTCCAATTCAAGGGGCATGCATGTTTTGTGATGTACAAGAGACAACAAATAAGAGGAGAGAGTTAGCATAGTGCGCTACAAGTGTGAGGGATTCTCATCATACATCACTTGTATTCTAACACAATTTTGTATATGCTTCAAATATTTTGGATATCTAGGAGGCAGTGATTAAGAAGGTTATTAGACAGATTGTGTCACAAATCAGATGGAGATGTACCCTTATTTACCTCAGTGGCTCGCAGATACGCATGTGAGCAAGGTGTTTAGTTTAGTTAGGCCACAACTATTTGGGTTCAGCTATCCCATGTTTTGTATAGGGTGCATGTGAGACAACAATAGGTGATTGGGCCCATTATTTCGCTATCACCTTAGATTTATTAAATATATCATGTGTAGACAAGTTATGATACCTTTGTAGATAATAACAAATGCCCCCATGATGTTTTAGTGGTAGAGGGGGTGATGCAACGAGATAGAGTTGGTTTTCTAACTCTACACAACATGCAACAAGACCAAGTGGTACAAACCTTGTATGTTAGATCAAAGGATAGATGAGCCACATGAACCACAACACCAGTACCAAATGATGTCATATATATATCACATGTTGTGCTACCCCCTAGTGGGTAGAGACATGTCCTGTATATAAAGTGTTGGGAAATTTGGGAGGCCACATGTGATTGTGTCATTTTTAGTCCCCTTGTACCGATTGCAACATGCTAGAGAGTCGCAAGGCCAAGTAGGGGTGGTAATAGATGTTATTGTACCATAATTGAGGCCACGCTAGCATAGGTGAGCATAGAGGAGACGATAAAAAAGTAGAGAAGAGGGACATGCACGGAAGGTGCAAATTATTGAGGTGAGGGGCAACCCTGAGCAAGGTGCCCCAGGTGAGGAAGAGGAGATACAATCGCCACGTGGTTGGGACCAATAGTGGAGAGTGAAATGACTAAGAGGAGGATACTTTTCTCCTTAGGGTGTCGAGATATTTGTTATTATAACCCAAGATCTAGTCAGAGCCACCCGATTACAGAGATAAAAAACCCATGTTATTGGTTAGGAGAGAGCGAGATGGAAGAAGTTAGTTTCATTAAGGCCGCGATAGACTGAGGATGACATCGTGTTAAATGGATGGGCTGATAGGGCAGTCATCGAGGACCAACCTGGTTAGTGAGATATAATTTTGTATTTGATTTATTTCCTTTCCTAGAGACAAATGATGATAGATGTTAGGAAGTAGAATGATGATATATAGTATGCTTATGTGTTATATGCGTGATATGTTTTGCAGATGAGCTTGCATTCAACTGAAGGGACTTGATATGCACCAAGATATCATGTACCTAGTGGTCTGGAGGATAGACCCAGTGTTGATGTCAGATCTCATCGCACCCTCAACAAGAGATTACATGGCTGATTTTTAGTCATATGGAGTGGCAAATCGAGATTCAGTGCGACGGATAATGACACTCACATCTGTGTAGCAAGGGGATATGGGTATTGTTATGCGCATGCAATGGAACATATAGATGGTACTATAAACAAAGAAGAATAATAAATGAGTTGATGTTCGTAGTGTGGTGGATACAGTCAGTAGGCTAGAGGTTAGGGTGGAAAGGGAAGATGGGTGAAGCTTCTGGTGTCATATTTAAGGTAACCTCATTGGCTCGTTCTACTCGAGAAGCTAGTCATACTCCATTTGTATATAGCATAACACTTTGTCATCTGATGGGTTAAGGAGGGCCATGAGAGAAGAGGGATTGTATTGTGATTGTATTATGTGCCTATTTTCAAAACAATGATGTGTGTGTGTGTGCATGTGTGTGTGTGTGTTTGTGATTGTGTGTGTGTGTATGTGTGTGTGCAGGTGCGTGTACATTTGTGTGTGAGTGAGTGTGTGTATGTGCACGTACATGTGTGTGAGTGTGTGTGTGCATGTGTCTTTGTGGGTGTGTCTGAGTCTGTGTCTGTGTGTGCCTGCATCTGTGTTTGTATGCATGTGTGCATGTGTCTGTGCATGTCTCTGTGTGCACACACACCCCACATGTGTGTGTGCATGTTTGTGTTTGTGTTTGTGTGAGCACGTGCGTATATGTGTGTGTGTGTATGTGTGCGTCCATGTGCACGTGTGTGTGTGGGTACTTGTATGCGCACATGTGAGTGTGTGGGCGCATGTGCGTGAGCATGCATGCGCATGCGTGTGTGCGTGAGCATGCATGCGCATGCGTGTGTGCGTGTGCTCACTTGTGTGTGAGTGTGTGTGCACGTGTGTGCGGCCACATGCGCATGTGTGTGTGTCTATGTGTGTTTGTGTGCATGGGTGTGTGTGAGTCTGCAGGAGCAAGTGTGCGGGTGCGTGTACATGTGTGTGTGCATGCATGTGTCGTGTGTGTATGTGCGTGTGTGCACGTAACGTTTGTGTATGTGCACGTGTGTGTATGTGTTTTTACACGCGCACACTATGTGTGTGCGCGTGTTTGTGTGTGTGTGTGTGTCTGTGTTTGTTTTCACGCATGTGCACATGTATGTGGGTGTGCGCAAACGAGCGTGTGCGTGTGCATGTGTGTGTGTGCATGCACATGTCCATGTGTGGGGATGTGCACATGTGTGCTTGTACGTGTGTGCATGTCTGCATGTGTGTGTGTGTGTGTGCTTGCATGTGTGTCTGGGTGCATTCGTGTGCGTGTATGTTTCCGTGCATGTGCAGGTGTCTGGGTGCATGCATGTGCATGTGTGTGGGCATGCATGGGTGCATAAGTAAGTGTGTGTGCGTGTGTGCATGTGTATCTGTGTGTGTGCACACATGCACATGTCTTCGTGTCTACACGCATGCTTACATGTGCATGTATGTGTCTATGCATTGGTGTGCGTGCACGCACATGCGTGTGTGCGTGTGCGCGCATATATCTCAAAGTCAACCATGATAGTATATGAGAGAGAATGTGATTGTAATTATGAATCCCACTTCCCCATGATGTTTTTCCCATTCTTCGGGACCTCATTTAAGGGGCTATATGAAGACTACAATGATTATGTACTGGCATGAGAAAGCAAAGGCACTGATTGATAGATATGACACCTCCTACCCCAATCAAAAAACTTACCGCACCCTAAAGGACCTCAAGCCCTACAACTAGGTCAACTATGGAGTTTGAGATTTCAACTACAATAAGAGATGGTGCCAAATATGATGATATAAAGTATTTTATGTTTGTGAGTAACTTTTATTGCTTTTAATAATTGCAATTTCTTTTGTTTGCTTTTATTGATTTTTATTTGGATAATGTCTTTTGACTTTGCTTTCTTTTTCATTGGGCTTTTTCTTATCCTCATTATGGATTTGGAAAGTTAATCTAGTGGAATGAAAGATGACTAACATAATAAAGCTTATACCTAATCATTACAAAGGAGAACCTAAAAAATAACACACTTAGGTACCTTTAGACCTACCCTAAGAAAGAGTGAAATCGCATCGTCAACTTAAGTGTGCCTTGAGTGAGAGGAGTGGAACAAGTGAAAGCTACAAGATGATAAGAGTGTGATACAATGATGGATAAAATTGATAAATGATCATCAAGGAAGTGTAAAGAGATATAGAGGGGGCTTCATATTAGGAATGAAGGCTGAAAATGAAGAAATTGAGCAATATATGAATTGAATATAGCTAGATATGTCAAGAGAAAGAAGGGAACATTTGTGATAGGTCCAACAAAAGAACAATAAGTGATAGTATAGTACAAGATAATGTAAACATCATGAGTAGATAAACAACATACAAAATATTAAGCAATAAACATAGGGTGCAAATAAATCTAGCAAATGTAAAGCAAGTAGTGTGTAAAATTTGAGTATAAACGATTGTATAAAGATAGAAACTACTGACGGATCAAGTAAGAAATAAATAATAAAACTAAATAAGAAGGGTGTGGCAAAAAGCCTATGCGCAGGATGTAAAGGGGTAGTCGATGCGGGATAAGATTGACCTAGAAAATAGTGTCAAATTTCTACAAGATTGTAAAGGAGAAGTTGAAATTGTCGAGCTAACTAACCTATCTAAACTATGGATGGTAAAGGGTGGTTGAAGTTGTTGAGAAAATCGTTAAGGGGAAGCCAAAGTTTTCAACTACTAACCTTTATATTCTAGGTATGTAAGGGGTAGCCAAAATATTAAACTACCAACATGTTTGTTTGGGGACTGTAACTAAGTAATGTAAAAAGATTAAGACAAGAAAGTAAAATGCAAGAAGGTAAAATACAATGATATAGGTATGGGGCAAGTGGATGGGGTCAAGAGGGGCGTGCGAGATAATCTCAAGCATCCTTAATATCCTCATGAACCTGTCGTTGAAAGTAATAATGTGTGTGAATCATAGTGTCCTTGATGTCATGCAGTGCACGAGAGATATTGTAATGGATCTCATGACACACAACTACCATAGATTCTTCCAACCACATAAAAAATATGAGATAAGATCTCCTGGAACATATTCATCATGGTAAGTGGAAGTGAAGGGATGAAAGGAGGAGGTATCTCTACTTGCGGAGGAAAAATGTGAGGATGCGGTACCTTAGTTTGTTTGTAAGATGTATGGATGGATAATTGGTCCACAAGAAGAAAAACCTATTTCAATAATATAGGAGTTAGGGAAACCAAATTTTCAACTCGAGGGGAAGGATAGGGTATTAGTTGAAATTATTGTTCTTTCCAGAGTACCCAAAAATCAATAAAGGAATTAGAACCAATTGAATGTCAGGAGTAGAAATGTTGAGAGGAGGGAGAAAGATGAGATGGTTGTCGTTGTTCCTCACGGATCTCAATTTCCAATTTATTCGTGTGTCACCAATAAGCTCGACAATCCTTTGCATCCTGCCCCGACGCCTCATGCCATGTGCAATATGGCTTTGACTGGTCTGGTGAGTCTGGAGATACAATGATAGGGGGTGTGTGTATGAGTGTAGAAGAAGACAGGGGAAGGTCAATAGTAGTGGAGTTATCTAGAGGAGGTATGGTGTATTACAACTCAAGCTTTGGGTTGGGAGAAAATGAAGCACTTGGAGGTGTTGTGAGAAATAATGGTTCATTAGAGTCTTCATCCATTAGGTCATCCCTTTGAAGATCAAATTTGTCAATCTTAAACTCCGCTTGTGATAGATGGATAGTATTGATGCTACAATTGAAGAATTATTGTATAGATTCAAAAGAAGATAGCGAAGAGCATAAAAATTACTTATATCAAAGGATTTCTGCATCTTGGCTTGGGCATAGCCAAACAAGAATGGGTCATCAAGTGAATAGTCGTTATCATACTCGAGGTGGTGATGTCAATATGAACAAATTCAACAACTAGGTGGTGAAGCGGAAATCTCCTTAGGTGGAGGCAAAGAAGAAGAAATAGTAAACAAAATTACGTCAGTCACCTTCTTGCGAAAACAAGGCCTCAAAGAAGGGGGCAATTGAGAAATGATAGAATTACTAAGATTGTCTATTTTGATTTTGAGAGTGATTTCATCGATCTTGTCATCATCTGAGTTGAGAAGTTTAGGTGGTATGTTCTGAATGAGTTCAAGATGTCCATTATATCCTTGAAGACAATTCACAAGATAGTTGAAGTGTTAATACTCCCAAAAGAGGACACAAGAAATTTCCTCAAGAGTGGGGATTTTATATACACCATGTTATAGAAACTGCTCAAAGTTCCACGAGTTAGTGTCACCTTGAATCTTGAAAACAAATTTTAGATAGGGAAACTTGAAACATTAACAAGAAAACGATGTGACTGCATGCATTCGATGTGTCCGTGGTCAACCAAGAAGAATGTTGTATGAAATAACAAAATTGAAGATCACGAATTTCACCCTAACGGTTTGAGGAGGCATGGTAATGGGTAACAAAAGTATCCCATTGGGGGCATTGCCTTCGGCCATATCCATGAAATGTGTTATGAGTAGATTTGAGATTACTAGTACATTAACCAAGAGATTTGATGACTTTCAAAGAAGCGACACATGTACCCAAGCCTTCGTCAATGATGGCTCATTTGACTATCACAACACCAATATTAACTAATATGAAGAGTGGATAGTCATCTGCTTGAAAGAATAGATCTTCTGGGATCATAGAGATAATGGGAAAATGGAGATATAAAGATTGATTAATGGTTTTATAATTCCAGACCGGGAACTCTTCACATTTCTAAATTATGTTGTCATCTTAATCATGCAAGAGAGAATCTTACCCCAAAGTTAGTGGTGAGGATATATCCATTTCAAAGAGCTCTTTTAGTTTGTGATTCCAATGTTTCAGAGAAGTACAAATTAATTCAAATAAAGGATGTTGACTCATGCGATTGGAGATTTCTTTGATTGAATCCAAATCTTCCAAGTTAGTTGATAAAATGTTGGTTGGGATCAAAGAAATTTTAGGCAGAATTTTGCTATGAAGGGATTAAAAGCTCAAGTTGGACCAGAATCCAAGGAAAATGACAAAGTAAGTATTTGGCAGAGGAAAACAACAGAGGGAGTAAATTTTGCATATGAGGGAGTTGATTTGGCAAAGGAGAACCCCATTTGATAGAAAGTCCACATTAAAAGTTATCACTATGGTATCACTAGTATTGACAAAAAATCCCTCATTTTTTATTTTAACGTATTTGGTTTTTATTTGGATTTCACTGCACAAAGTTGTGTGATGTATTTGCTTTTGAGTAAGATTTTGTGTTGTGGAAGTTTTGTTGAGATACATGTTTTAAGGGAATGTTTTGAACAAGCCAGAAGCTTTTTAGGGCACATGTTGAAGTAGTAAAAGCTTTCAACCGTGATATATCCATACTTCACATATCTTGTAATCATTGCATTATAATGTCCAACAATTCATGTTCCTTCACTATGTTGCCGCATTTTACAACTGAGATTTTATCAGAGGGTTTGTACCTTATAAGTTTCAAGGTTATATAAGGTATGTGCATCTGTCAAAGCATAATCAAACAAAGACATTCATCGTATATTTGTTTGCAAATGTTGTGATAGACATGTATGCAAAATCTAGTAGCATCCATAAGGCACACAAATTGTTTAACAAAAACGAATCAACAAAATATGGTCATACGGATTGCAATGATAACATCAAGTGCACAAACTAGCTTTTACAGGCACACTATCAAACTCTTCAAATAAATGAATTCATGTGGAGCATACTCTAAGCATGTAACGCCAAAATGGATTTTACATAACATGATAAACAATTATGGAAAATGTGGGAGCATACACAAGGTGTATAAATTTTTTCACAAAATGTCTAAATGAAATGTGATCACATGGCCTACAATAATGGTGCAATGCCTAATTTCATGTGTGTGCATGTGTCTCCACCCTCCCCTTCGTTGCCGCCTCCCCCTCCCTAAGTGTGTGTGTATGTGTCACACATAGGCACACACCCACACATGCGAATGCACGTGCGCGCACATGCGCATGCGCATGCAAACACATACGCACATGCACGCACGCACGCGCACACACGCACACGCACACGCACAACAACAGCAACAACAATGATTCTTGTGGATTATGTTGGTATATTACTTATAATGTTATCTTATCATTCTTTGAATATCTTATATTATTTAGATGTTGATACTAGATACTTCAAGTAGTTCATATAATGTTCCATATATGTGACTACTTAACCATGATGGATTATATATTTGGCATTGTGATTTGGGTGTTGGGCATCATGTTTAATACAAGTGATTTACTAGGATTATCATGCAGTGTGTGTGTGGCTTATTGTGAATTCATTGATCGAGATAGGTAATTGACCACATGCTCTTTTGGAAGACTATGTAAGATATTTGGATGTGAAATTATGTGGTGTGTTTATTTTACATGCATATATGATTTGGGCATATTGATTGGTGTAATGGATGTATAAGATACAAATACAACCAAGAACAACAAGGAAGCAAGGGGCTCCATTAAAGACCACCATCATTTTATCTTACCTTATAGTTTTCCATGACATTTAGTGTTAATCTTAGACCTTGGTGTTAAATTAATCTTATATGTACCTTATCCCTTAGTCTAGTGGTTTGTCTAAAATTGTAAAATCGCGTGACCTCTTGTGTAATCAATCCCCTTTGTGGCCATGAAAACATGTCCATTACATGACAATTGCTAAAATCACTCAAGTGGATTAGCATGGATCTTCTATAACTTTCTATTCATAGAAACTCAAAATTTTAGATGATAACGAATTTGAGAAAGTGTGTAGTGCAAGTTTTCCTCTTCTAGCATGAGTTTTAGAGGTGGGACCTAAGTGGGGACAACTATAAGCCTTTAGGAAGTGTATAAAAGTTTAGATTAGGTATAGAATCTTCTTGATAGATACCCTTTACGGATGAAAATGAAAAAAAAAATCCAAAGGAGTGTACATGTGTCACACGTTCACTAGAGAAGGTTTAAATGGACTTTTTATGAGGAAGCAAAATTTTCCTTAACATGGATTTTTTCCATTCTTGGAAGTGGAGCCTAGAAAGGAGAGCTTGGAGCTCGCTGATGTAAGTGGAGGACCTTAAGTAGGGTTTTGTACCCATGAGATTTTGTATCCCACTATGCAATTATTTTGGAAGTTGTGATGTATTTTCTTAATTTGCTCTTGATAAGGCATTTGTTCTAGTTTATTTCAATGGGATTTATCGTACCTTGATGTGGGTTGTTGAACCTTGAGTTTTAGACTTTTATTTTGGCTTTTGAAATCATTAATTGGCATCCCTATGTTCGAAGGAAAAATAAAAATAGGCCTTATATAATTGGCTTAACTTTGTTTATTCATATTATATGATAAATCAATCCTTTAATAGAGAAAATGTTATCTTTGTTCTTCTAAGAGTTTCTTTATCTATCAAGAAATGACAGGATGACTATTGCACGTCACTTGAATGATGTTAACTTGGACTCTTCTATAGACACATGGATTGGTTTTGTTGAAGCACTCAAAACTACATATTATTCATATGGGAACTACATTGACCAGTATATATCAAATTTTCATAATTGTGCCAAGGTCGTGATCAATTTGTTCACGAATACACATACACCTTTCACTCTCTTGCCACAAAATTGAATATTAAAGAATATGAACAAAAATCATCTTGAGATATATGTTCGAGTGAAGCCTACATATTTGATTGCACATTCGAAGCAAATTCCAAGTTAAAGTCTAAGCAAGTGGAATCCTATTCTCAGGACAAGCCACAATCGAAAATTCCAACCCTCGAACGAAGCAAAATCTAAACCATGAGAACAGTCCTTTGTACCATCCTAAAAAGAAGGTGACACCATCAAATTATCAGAATAAATAATCCAAGACTAGTAAGTGGTGTACAATGCACAATTCTAGCACACACTCCAAATGAATGTTACACTAAAATCCTCTTTTGCAGAACTTGAAGAAATGAGTACCACCATTGGATAAAGGTAAACAAGTCATGGAATTGGAGCCTTATGTTGTGGTTTGTGTTGTGTTTTTTCCCTCTTCACTCAATTCAAATTTGGAGGAAGTAAATCATTTTTTCCTTTCTTAAATGTGGGTTAATAGAAAAGAAGTACATTTCATATTTGACAATGGTAGTAAGAAGAACTTGGCTTCTCCTGAATTAGTTTGAAGATTGAACTTTCCACTAAAGCCTTGCCCACAAGCTTACTCAACAAGATGGTTCAACTTGAGTCCTAAGAAAGGCATTACTCGGTAGTATCATCTAGTATACAAATTCAAGCCTTTTCAAGGTCTAATCATTTGTGATGTCACACCATTAAACGCATGTGATGTTTTATTTGGGAAACACTATCTTTACCATCAACATTGAATCCTTGAGGGAAACCCAAAAATGTTGTGTTAGAACCACATACCAAAAGTAGTTCCTAAGCTCTCACTCATTAGATCCAAATAGTGCAAGAAGTTAGTCAACTCTAGCACAAAGGGTTTACTTATAATGGTCAAACATGAATTGGAACACATCCTCAGCTTCAGTTAATACCATGGTTCCTTAAAAAATGGAACAATTGCACATCTTGGAAGAATATAAGGATAATTATTAGTCATTTAAGGAAATGCATATGCATTGCACAATAAAACAATCTACTGATTTGACCCTAGGAGCACCTCTTCCTAATGCATCTTTATGTCGCAAATCATTTTTGGAGAACAAATAGATCAAGTGGAAAATTCATTAACTCGTAGATAAAAGACACATTAGGCCCAACTCACTGCCTTATAGTAGCCAATCCTGCTCACGTCAAAGGAATGCGGCAAATGGAGGTCATGCATTGCCTATCGATCTCTCAACAAGATCATAGTGAAGAACCGCTATCCTCTTCCCATGATTAAGGATCTATTGGAGAAATGTTCATTTTCCATACAAGAGATACAATGTATGGGATACATGGTAGAGCACAAAGAGTTCATGTGGACCTGGCCAACATTCACATCATCCAAAACTAACTCGCACCAAAGTATCTCACAAAGATTTACAACATCTTAGGGTTAGCAAATTTTACATGAGGTTTGTAATTGATTTTTATCACATTACTTGGTCATTGAATCAGTTCACCAAAGGTATTGCCATAACATCCTTTGTCTGGTCAACCGCACAACAAAAAGCATTCAAAGAATTGAAATCTCAACTTTGTTCCACCTTTGTGCTCACATTACCTAATCTTCAACAACCATTTGAGATAGAGACCGACACATCTCATCTTGCACTCAAAGCCATCTTAACTCAACATGGTCACTTGGTTGCTTACCGTAGCAAAAAAATTACCGCACTAATAAGAAATTATCAGCATATGATTGCAAGCTTTATGTTATTATTTAGGCATGTAAGCATTGGGAGAATTACATCTTGGGAAAGGATATGGTGATCCACGCCAATCA
Organism: Taxus chinensis; assembly: GCA_019776745.2. Lineage (NCBI taxonomy): Eukaryota > Viridiplantae > Streptophyta > Pinopsida > Cupressales > Taxaceae > Taxus > Taxus chinensis. The sequence goes on along the minus strand of CM034152.1, from coordinate 622,596,460 downwards.
CAAGCCGCTTCAATTCTTGCAGACTTAGAACAAGTTACACCAAGAGAAACATGAGAAACAATCTTCTTATCTTCAACAATTCCACCTCAACATCGAGCATAAGTGGGGGAGTGTTAATCTAGTAGTTGAATGTTTTAACCAAACTCCAATTTAAGCTCTCCTCATAGTGTTTAATGTTTTTTGGCATAAATTAAAACACTTGGTCAAAATTGTATACTTCAGATCCAAACTTCATAGAAATCAAAAGCAACTTGCTCAATAGTAAGTTAGCTCCAAATTTGTGCTTACAATATGGACTTTTATATAACCTTAATCAATCGTGTGTATTGCACTCGGGAGAAGCAAAAACTAATTGGAAAGACTTCTATATAAACTTAAACCTGAAACACTTTAAAGTTGGAAAGACCCTTCCCAGTGCTACAAAATTGCTTCTTTTGGCCACAACTTAGGTCAAACGTAGCTAAATATATTAGGTCTCATACCACACATATAATCGCCAAACTAGTCAACACGAAGCAAGGTATAGATACACCTCTGTAGGTTCCAAAGAGACCACGGTAATTTGTTTACATTTATTGTGTCTCATGCTACCTTACTACCAAGCATGATTGGTAATGATTGTGTTTATGTAGTAGTTGATAGATTCTCCAAGATGGCAAATATTATACCTTGCAAGAAATCTATTTACACTTTAAAAACCACTAAACTACAATTTGAAAATGTCTTGTTCCATTTTGGATTACTGGAAACTAGCATCTCTAACAAGGTTTTTGGAAATTTTTTGGAAAGCAATTTGGTCTATGATAAACACAAAATTGTATAAGTCTATTACATTACATCTGCTGAGTGATAAGCAGACAGAAGCGGTTAACAAGATGATTGTGCATCTTTTTAGAGTATATAACTCGAAGAAGAAACGCACATAGGATGAAAGCCTTCCTTTCATTCAACATAGCTACAATAGAGCTCTTCACATCTCTACCACTCACGCAATTTTTTAGTTTTTTTGGGGTTTCCAACCACTAGTGTCCATTGATATAGCTTATCATATACCACCATCAATAGTGGCAACTCCTTCAACTCAATAAGAAGTTGACAAAGTTGTTAAGTTCATTAAGCACATTTTGCAACTAGTGCAAACCATTTAGTATCAAGAAAATACGAAATACAAGCAGTGTTATGACAAACACCACACATCACCTATGTTGGTGATTGGATATGGCTTCCCCTATAGATGGAAAGATTGGCACGACCTTATTGCAAGATTCATCCATGTCGATATGGGCCATATACCAACACCAAGAAACTAGGAGATAACACTTTTGGGCTTAATCTTTCCTCTTACCTTATGTTTTATCCAGTTTTTGATGTGGAACTCTTGTGCCACTACTTTCCACCTTTGTAGGATGCTTCAAACATTGCATAAACTCTTCAGCAATCAAAAATCAATCTTAAATTATAACATGCCACCAAAAAGGGATCAAGTCGTTGATCACAAGGTCAAACAGACAAGAGAACAAGAGATCCCTCTCTTCCATATCGTCAAAAACATTCTCAAGGAAAATGGTTCATAGAAGATCGAGTTGCCAACAACTTTCCACGTCTTCTTCCCAATTGCACGCAACGAAGACCATTGCTCATTAAGAAGGGGTGATTGTTCCAAGAGGATCTCACTCAAATAATTTGTGGCACTGTGGCATTGCTTTATGGCATGATCTAACTTTACCAATAACTTTAACATCATACCATGCACATGTATGCATACCAAGAGGTCGTATCTCCTTTATGATATTGCTCAATTTTTGCATAGCTTTGTCGTGTCAGCATTGTGCAATGCAACTCTGTAATACTATCAACTGAAGATGATGGACTAATTATTAGTCATCTTCTTCATGTCTATTAACACATTCTCCTATTCTTCATAGTGAGAATTAATGAGTAGATAGAAATCCCACATCCAGCCTCTCGAATCTTGTACAGGACTTTGCATAATATAACTTTGCAATAATGTTCTACATATGTTGTCTCTTGTTTCTTTGATTTTTGCTTTTTTGCATAAGCACTTTGATATATCCTTCGGCCTTTATCATTTAAAAAATATTTTTCACGCATAACATTTCTAGATTCTCATTTAGAATGTTGGTCTTCGAGTCTCCTCTTAAGCCTTGAATCAATGACAAGCCCAAGCGATTTGACCTCAAAGTTGGGCTCGAAAGATCAAATGGGGAGAGTCGTACCCAAGTAAGCAAATATGAGGTTTTTGCAAGTCAATTCAATGATGTTGAGCCCAATCAAGCTAGGGCGTAGGCAAACCCAAGCAAGGGCCCTCAAGCTATCACAAAGCTCAATGGCAAGAGGTCGGTGTCACCAAGAGGAATTGATGCTTGTTGCTAGGGGCATGAAGTCAGGGCAAGACCCGTGTCAACTATCTAGGGATAAAAAGGGCCTTGGGAGACTAGTTGGTAGCCTTGGAGGCTTCTGTTGAGAAAGGGTTTGTGAAGAAGACATAAACCATGCCTAACCCTTCTTAGCAACCCCACCAAGCTATGAAACTACAAAAGAAAAGAAACAATAGTTAGTCTTGTACTAAAACTAAATGCAAGCATGAAAAGAAGAATAAGGAAAAACATGAAGACATGGGAGATCATGGAGGAAGCGGTGACAATGGCTTGAGTTCTCGCCTTCTTCATTATTCTCTTTAAGTGTGCAAATGAGCCATTTAGGCTCGTGGAGCCTTTTTGTATGCTCTCACAAATATGTTTAGGGTTTTTGAGATTAGAAGGTTAAGATGTAATAGATCCAATGGCTTAGGTAGCATCCTTTTCCTTTTAGAGAGAAACCTTTTTTGACATAAGGACTATTCCTTTGCTTCTATTTATTGATGTCTATTTTGTTGGATGGGGTTTTTACACTTAAAACCCTAGTGAACACATTAAGATACAACAACCCCACCTTGAACTTTAAATTACAACTTCGCATGGGCCTTATACTTTGCAAATTGCAAGATACATTAAAATGTTGTAATCAAAAGTGGATATTTTTCATGTGTAGTTGTGGGGGATATGTAGTAGGAGAGACTGTGAAATTGTTAAAAGAATTAAATGGATTTTACGAATATAATATAATATTATTTAATGTATTAGGTGACATGGTTTGTGGAGGTTTTGTTGCTCCATTGAACTATGCAAGTTACTATGTAATTATTAGAGATAATGGATTTAACACATTGTTTGCAGTTGATCGTATTACTGCCTCTATCTGGGAAAAAGCTTGTACACATCCACTCTGATTAGCAAAATTGGTTGGAAAGCATACCTCTAAAAGAGATCTTACCAATAAATATGTAGAAGCCTACCCAATGCATGTAATAGAAGTGTTACCTCTTTGAAGATATTTGAGTTTTAGGAGTCGAGGGGAAAACCTTATTTGAAATGGTTGGATCCGAACCATCTCTTAACTATGTGTGTTAATATTATCTAGACAACCTATCAAATATTGTCCCAATTAGAAGTTTTTGTAACAAAGGAGATTCTAGATCACGAATAATTCAATTTACTCTCTGACCTTTATCTCAATCCTATTGATGAGGGGAGATGTCAAAATAATGAGGAAAATTTACTTGGATTTACAACAATTTAATCAACATAGTTATGTCAGTGAAAGTTTATGAAACTCTTACTATCGAATGTGAGACAAGTAATTATCATACTTTTTGTCCAATTAGTCGTGTCTTGGTTTTATCAAAAGATTAAGGACAAATTCGTTTTAGTTGTGGGTACAAAGACATGTAGTTATTTTCTGCAAAATGCACTTGGAGTTATGATTTTTGCAGAACCCTACTCAGCAATGGCATAATTGGAAGAAGGAGATATTTCGACCCAATTGAATGATTATGAGGGATTAAAAAGGCTTTGTATTTAAATAAAAAACATAGGGGCCCCAACGTCATCATATGGATAGGTACTTGTACTACAAAAATAATCAAAATGGATTTGAAGGTATGGCACCCAAATTAGAATGGAAAATTGGAATCGAATGGACTGGATTATGCTTTTACTCAAGGAGAAGATACTTTGTTAGTTGCGATGGCACATCGTTGTCCAAAACCCGAATTCTTTGTTTGCGAACGAAAAGAAACTATACAAAATTACTTTGCTTTTCATTCTATAAAAAACAGGAATTATGCAAATATGCAAATAGTCCGTCCTTTTTGGATCTTTGCCATCCAATGTGGCTTCTCAACTTAATCTAGAATTAAAACGCCAATCCATCAAGGTGTCAAGTTGGTTACTTGCTCAAAGATATATTGATCTTTCATCATTGGGTGATGGAGCAAATAATCGAGAATACGCTAATATTGGCGATATTATAATCGATATAATTAAAGAAGCAACACCTAATATGCCCCTGGAAGAATCAGAAGTAGTTAAGAGTCTAGTTATACGCACGTGTAAAGAACTTAAATGTGGCGATGGAATCATAATACAATCTAATGACAATGCAACAGTTATCATTGATCAGAAAGGGAATCCAAAAGGAACTCGAGTTTTTAGTTCAATTACCGAGGAATTAGGAGAACTGAATTTCACCAAAATAATTTCATTGTCCCCTGAAATATTATAAATGTCATAAATCATGTGTATCTAATGATACAAAAATAGAATATAATTTGGAATCTTAGGCATATTTCTGAAATAAAATAAACATGCCTTTTTATATTGAGACCTGGTCTTCCTAAGAATTAGTTTGTCACGGGTAACAATACTATTGTCAATTTAATCACTTCTATAAGAAACGTTGACATGGTAAAAAATAAACACCCAACTAATAGTAATGTATGAAAAATTGGTAGCATACACAAGGCACGCGAATGGTTTGAAAAAATGACTCAACAAAATGTGGACACATGGAATGTAATGATGTACTTCGAACATTAAGTTTTAGAAAAAGTGTTTATGGAGTAAAACTATGTAGGCTTTATTTTATCAATGTTTTGGATCACCCTCTATGATCCATCATCTAGACAAAAACAAAATAATGATAACAAACTTAAAGTTCCATTTAAAGAAAATCAACAATGAGAAACCAAAGATGTCGAGTAGTTGTTATAATTAAATGAAAAATTAAATGGCATTATTAAATAATAAATTATTAATAAATCGTATACAAGCTAGTTAAAAAATAAGGCAAAATATTTTAGAAACCGAAACCTACCCTCAAAATTTCTAACACATTGAATATATTAATATTAATATTAAATAATAAACTAATAACAGTTAATTAAATGAAAGAGGAGTTCGATTATCAGAAAGAAAAACTATAAATATTTTTTTTAAATAAACTTAATCTAATATTTTTTTATAAAAAAAATATTAAACAAAAAAAGTATTTAACTTGAGCAAATTATACCATAGAAAGGTCTTATTATGGAGATCTCCCCTATATAAATAAAATATCGTCTTAAAGAGAACTAAACAGCCCTTTAGAACACCCACCTTAAAAACTATAAATATTTTTTTTAAATAAAATTAATAAAAAAATTATTAAACAAAAAAAATATTTTACTTGAGCAAATTATACCATAGAAAGGTCTTAATACAGAGATCTCGCCTACATAAATAAAATATCGTCTTAAAGAGAACTAAACAGCCCTTGAGAACACCCACCTAAACATCGAACGTCAAAAAAAAAGAATGATCAAACTTTAATGGAGGTCCTCTTCGACGGATTTTTTTATTAAGTTTAAAATTGGCTTCAAATTGGTTTAAGTCCAAACCTCTATTACTGTTCATGTTGTTATCATACTTAGAAATTCTCACCACATCTCTTAGACACCTTAAAGTAGTGATTTTCAAAGGCCAAAACTTTGGTGTTCTCAATACAAATGTGGTGGCTGGACTCGAACAATGCTCTGTTTAAGCCGACTTAAAACAATCTTTTGTTCTAATGTCAGCAGCATGTTTATCAAACTTAGCATTGATAGAGCAACCCATATCATTAATTTGTGTCATCCCACATGGGCAATCAATCTTATAAACACAACTCCTGAGAGTTGGCTGTAATTTATCTTTAAAAGACTTAATAAGCCTCGTGAGCTTTTTGTGGGGTAAGAAGGTTGTATGAATGTTTTCCCTCAAAAAAATTGAAATTGTGTTATAAATCCCTTGCAATGTCAGTGAGCAAAAGCAACATGCTTATTATTTTCTTCTTCCCTAACATGAGATCTAAAAACTGCCCCTCTTGCGAACTTGACAACCCTGGCAATTTGTTTCTCCTTGTAACCATTTTTCTTGAATACTTCAATCAAATGTTTAAGCTCATCTTCTAAGTGCTCGTTTTCTCAAAATCCCATATAGCTCGCATAGCCAAAGTCTTTGATATCCCATTTTTTTATGACGGGCGATGATGTGAATTGGCAGTGCAGATTTTGTCGATATGGATAGATTTTATAAAAACATAGCAAGACAATGACTCATCAGGCTTCCCAAAGAGGCAGATATCTTGGAAGCTAGGTTTGCATTTAAATTTGTTTTGTGAATAGGCTTAGTGTTATAGCCTAATATGTTAGTGGTTTTGGTAGATGTTGTTCTAAATGCAGCGATGAGAATTTATTTATTTCTAAACAATTCATGTGCCTTAATTATGCTGCCACATTCTACAACAGAGAATACTCTCGAAAACCTATACCTTACATATTTCAAGGTTTCTACATGAACGTGTGCACATCCATCAAAAGCATAATTGAAAGCATTTATAGTCATATGTCTTATTTGGAAAACCCCACTTGATAGGCATGTATTCAAAATTTGACAACATACAGAAGCACACGAACTATTTGACAAAATAACTCAACGAAACGTTGGTGACATCGATTGCAATGATGGACTTCAAGACATTTGGTTTTGTTATATGAATAGGGAAATGATATTAGCATTATGTGGATGCCCTAATGTGTTACTGACTTTGGTAGTTAATGTTCTCTATCCGACAACATTAATGCTTTTTGTTTAGCTACCACGTTTTACCGTTGAGACTACATTAGAGAATTTGTACCTCACATATATCGAGATTTCTACTTGAGGGTAACACATCCATAGAAGTGTAATCAAAAGTTGTCATATGGTATAGTTAAAAACACCCAGAAAATGATAGACATGTGGCAGCATAAAGAACATTACCTTTTTTAATGGAAATGAAAATATAGATGTTTTTAAAATCATTTGCTTTTTATTTTTTAAAGAAAACCCTACTTCTCAATAAGAAATTTGAAGCCAAAATACTCAAATTTGAACAAAAATAAATGTCCAAATTTTATATTTGTCATTAGCATTAAAATTGACAATTTAAAGGCTGAAAAGATATAATCACTATGTGGGCTCCATTTCTGGTAAAACAAAAGCTCAAACAATGTTCCTTAGACCCTAACATAGTGGTAAATTTCAGTCTGCTCCACAACTATCAGATCTTAAGATGCTAAAACAGTCCAAAACATATGGTGTACCGAAAGCAGAACTAGATATGAAAAAAAATGGCAGACATTAACTTTATCAAAATGTGAAAAAAAACATGTAGATTTTTATTTGAAGATAGATTTTTACTTCAAGAAATCCATGCACCCAAAAATTCAAAAACCTAAGTATCCGAAAAAAAAAAACATTTGAATTTGAGAAGCAAAAACAACAATTTAAAATTATTAAACAAAATATTGTAGTTTTATTGATTAACATGCCAAGATTAGTTTTATACCCATAACGATTCAATTAGCACCAATTTAAGTCTGGGGAAAACTATCACAATTCCCAATGATTTATAAATATCATATAACTATTCAATAACATATAACATATAAATATCATCTACTGTATTAGCATATTTTCTTCAAATTACATAATTAACATTGAAATTTCAACATCTAATCATGTTTTGAAAATAGAAAATAAAAAGTAGAAATGCCTCATTAAATTGTTTGACAAAGCATAAATAGATGTTATGCATAAATGCACGTCAAAATTTCAATGTACATAAATTTATATTGAAATTTTGATATCATCTCTATCATTGAAATTTCGACCAAGAGTGTTAACATGGATTCCCACATTTTTCACCCAGTCAAACCACAATTTTCCACACCCGAATGTCTAAATTTGGGTCACATGTTGTAGTAAGGTGTCCAAGGTAGTTAGGTAAAACATTTCTGGAGTTAATGATCAATAATAGGTTCGCTTACCAAATATTAGCATATAAATGTGAGCGCCAATAGACACAAAATGCAAACCAAGTTTTGATAGTTATGAACATGAGGAGTCTTGGTCACAAGCAATAAAACTAATATGTAGGGTATCATCATACAAACAATGGAAGCAATCCATGATATGATTGACATACCTTCCTTATGATGCTTGGTTACCAGTTAAAATCGTTGAAGATACATTATCCACATTCATTGACATGTGCTTTGCATATAAGCATGTTACAAAGTTTTATGCTTTGAAATTTTGATTCCCTCCTTGCCAAGAATAAGAAATTTCATGGTTGTATGGCTTGAACATTCATGCATTACTTTAAGTCGACTTATCAAGACAAGATGGGTCATTAAATTTTTCACAATGACAGGTGATAGGTGTTTATTACGAGCCAAGATTGCCCGAAGTATGAATTCAAATATTGTCTCAATTTCAAAAGGCTAGAGATCATACAAGGTAAAAATTAATGTGGAAAATAGTCGCCTAAGTTCTTTCCAAGCCTTTTGTTGCACTTTTTGTCAGCCAAAAGAGAGCATTGGGGTTTTTTTTTGTAAGCCTTTTGCTGCACTTTTGTCCACAAAACCCAAAAGATAGTGTTGACTCTACCATACAAATCATAGTAAAGAGGCTAAGCAATGTTGGACGTTGAGACAAAAATGAGGCCAAACTTGTATTAGTAGTTGTCATGATAAACAGCATCCCCTTTCTAGTCCCAAACATCATTAAAACTTATTCCAAGATTTAACCAATCATGACGAGCTTCTCAAACATATTGAAGTTATAACATACCCACGTAAACAAGTCACTATGTACTAGTACAAGTTAGCAATTGGGAAATCTTAGGAATGAAATTATTGGCTTTAAAGTGTGTTTCAACCCTTAATATTTAAGATGCCGCTTAAATCACCATAAACCAAGTCCAGTGCATCATATTTGCGTAAGTGGGAGGCAAACACTAATGGATAAAAACAATAAACAAATTGTGTACAAGATTACGGTGATGGGTTAGGCGGCAACATTGATGTAGCCAGTGAGATATGTAATAGTTATTGATAGGCCATAGTGGTGAAAGGATTTGATGGTGGGTACAGGATGACAAGGAACAATGTCCATTGGTAGGTGAGGAAATAGTAAACGGATAATGGAAAAAACATATTATAACAATAAAGAACCAAAAACAAGCTACATAAACAAAAATGGAAAACCATGGAGAAGAAATCGTGAGGGAGAAAAGATTCATGACAGAGACTGGTAAAAAGTGAACAAAAGGGAATTTAGAATGTATCATGCCTTATCATCCTAGTAGACTTTGATCCTCAGTAGTGGTTGTCATCACTAACAACTAGATTATTTTTCTGTCATCACTAACTACATTATTTTTCTACTACACTTTTAATCTATATCTCACTGAAACTTTATGCCTTGTATTAGACATATGGTAAGGATAAAAAGCAAATCCCGAACACCAAGGCCATGAAACTACAATAAGAACCCTATAGCCTATACTATGACCAAGTTCAAACACAGACGTCAGAATAAATAACAGTAAATGTTCGTGGAGACCAGAAAAGACTCCTGGTATAACAAAAAATAACAGCACATACCAGAAAAAACTCCTGGTATACAAAAAAATAACAGCACATACTGAGAAATGCAAATAGCTTGGCCATATGGGATATGAAATTACTAACAAAACCCATTGTGGAACAATAAACCAGATCGTTGAGAAAAAGCAAACCAATAGACTGGCCATATGGTATATAAAATAACTAGCAAAACCCATAGTGGAACCATAAACCAGATCATTGTGAAATAGCAAACCAATATGCAAACTGCCCTGCTGACCCTTCTTATTCCAAGGCATAGAATTTACCCCCGCTGCAGCTGTTGGCCTCAGCTCATGTACCATGCATGTGCCAAACAAGAGTTGTGTGGATATTCAACTCTTAGATCCATGAAGTCCTTCCGGCATTCAACCTTGTAAAATATACAGCATTTTATATTTAGAACATATCGCCCCTCCCTCTCTATCTATCGCTCCCTCCATTACATATATATTCACTATTATATATAAAACTTACCCTCAAAAAGTAGGTTTGAAATTGAGAATGCAAATTCAAAGCATTCAAACCAATGGGGCACATACACGCAAAGCCACAAAAACTCAAGTCCTAACCATGCAACTCAAAAGAGTCTCTCACTTATCTTGACTTGAAACTGCACATAGCTTGGCTTTATGGAAAAGGGGTTTGCACCTTATACAAAAATACATGTTGGTACTATATGTCAATCATAAAAAGATCCTGCCATAAACAAGGAGAAAAATGCTTTACAAAAAGAACGTCATTATGGGATTGTGTACACCAAATCACCATATTTGATACACAATCATATAATCCACCACGATATCAATATGTGTGTGTGTGTGTGTGTGTGTGTGTGTGTGTGTGTGTGTGTGTGTGTGCATGTCATCTACAAATGCCCAGGCTGCCGGCTGTGGGCTACAGGGGCCAACGAGCATCTATATATACAGGGGTGATTCCAGTTGTATCACCCCAGCCCGGACAGATAGTCCCATCGCCATATCCAGGGGTGGCGGCTATATCTATATCCTATATCCCCCATACCAGGGAGTTGGCAGAGGCGGGCCCGTCTCCCATATCTAGAATATATAACTGGGGCTGGAGGACGCTAGAGAGCCGCCCCCATATATAGATAGGGCGAGTCACCATATATCATTTACCTTAACTAAAAGAGGCTCTTCACTATTGTGAGAGCAATAAGGGCATACACCACCCGACGGAGAATATTGTAAACTTACCAGTTTGGAGACGAACAAAACCAAGGTTTTACTGCAAAGAAGACTAGCCCTGTTTGGCAGGAAATCCACGATTTTGAATGGATTCTAAATTCTTATATGATATCAAAAAACCATAGTGTTGCATCAGCCAAACATGCTTCCGACATGGAATGAAGAATTCTAAACAATGATTAACCCTTTATTAAAATAGGCCATGACTAGATGTACTAAAACCATAAAACTTGCCCTTAATCACATTTGATAGTCTGTTTATGTCCCAGAGATTTTAAAATTAGCTATCATTGCAAACAACAGGTAAAAAGACAAATTATATCCTATGCAGATTGTAGCAATAAAACAAGTCCAAGCATCAACTACTGTCATCTAGTATCAGGCTAACAAAGGCACACAAATATGCATTAGTGATTGCTCATCAAATATGAACCTAGGCAACAGCTAAACCCTGATCCAATTTAGTGAAATACAAAAATATATCCACATGCACTAAAAGTGCCATATCATTGAAGGTTAGTAAAATCATTGACTCTGGCTTACGATCATTCAAAAAAAATCAAATGTATATAAGTTCTTATATAAATCTGAAAACTTACTATATACAAGTTTAAGAAATAAAAGTGTTGTTCTTACAGATTTTATCCACTTCCTTCCTGATTTCATCCTCGAAAAATCTCCAAACGAGAAAGGGCATCCTCCATTGGCTCCTGCTGATGGTTCGAACGTTTGAGTGACCTAAGGAGTGTAGAAACCAAAATTCTCTCACAAACGAACATTGGTCACAAAACATATAACTCAGGCTGATTATAAAATTCAACAACTCCTGATCTACAAAGGTAATCAGCGGACATTACTATTAGTTAATGGAGAGGCTTTCTTCAGGTGAAAAATATTATTCTTGAATATCAATACATAATGACTTATAATAAAATAGTACATGGCAACTATTCTCCGTCAGAATAGAACCTTTGTTTTCCATTCTCTTCTATGTGTTTGTTCTCTACAGGATGTTTCTGATGCAATTGTTTGACTTTCCGGTATTCATCATAATGCAATCGCCTGAGCTCTTCAAAACTCAGTTTGTTCCCATCTGCATCATGAACTGAAAACACAGAAAGAAAAAGAAGTATTACTTGACAAAAATTTGGTGCTACAACCGAGCAGCATAAAATAAATCCTTAATAACCACTCGGTACTCAATATATAGCCCAGATATATGTAATCAAAATATTGACTCAAGACAATAAGAGAGATTCTAGGCATATGGTAAGGAAAAAGAATACTGAAAAATACAGTTCCAGGTTTGTGTAGGATTAACGAATCCACATAATGAAACATTTGTTGGCAAATAATTGTTTGATCACAGTCATGGATGCAATAATTATGCAATCCAAGTGCTAACGAAGCAGTTTTTACCGGATACAACTTGAGATTAATATTCTTTGTCCGTTTCAAGAGTCCAAGAGATTTTGATAATATATCTCAGCATTGGTAGACGGATACTTATTGGCAATGCTTGTGCATTGAGCTACACCTTGAAATTAATTATCTGTGATCGGCATATCCTATGAGGTCATGGATCTTCTCTTGAACTCTGATTATATATAATGGAAATTCTCCGACATACAATATGATAAGTTCCTACCAGCTGAGCAAAAGGCATCAGAGGTGTCTTGAGCTATAAAAATGATTTAAATATTGGGTGTTTAAAGAAGAGCAGACCTTGCTTGCTATTAATTAGTCCACATTTAGAAAAAAAACATACGGACACTATTAACTAAATTAGTGTCTTCCCACTTTTAGGTCGAACTGAGAAGATGCGTGTATACAAACCCTCTTCATCTTGTTCCATGTCCTCTGCCTCATCTCCAGAAGAAGTCCAATCACTACCTTGTCTTTTCAAATTTGTAACTTTACTCAATGCAACCCGTATCAATTCTGCATGTGCAGCAGCATCCACAGCTTTGTCTTCATCTGACACTGATATGAACCCTGCAACAAGGATTTCCTTCCATCGGTTTCAATACATCTGTTGAACCCATTGTATAATCTAGAACTATGCAAAGAGAGAAAATAAATGCTCTATGCTTTGCTTTAATGTATTTCAAGGATCGTATATTTACCATCTTCATATTCTGGAGGATGGTATGGAGTTTTGGGCTCAATAATTTTCTGCCTTACAGGTTTGTTGGCCTCTATTTCTTCCAAATTTCCTTCATCCCATATAACTCGGGGCCTGTAATAAACACTTTTATCACAAAGATAGGATCATTGTCTGTGCACATTGCAAACAAAATGAAGCATATAGCAAGTTTTAAATGTAGCTTAACGTCATAATAAAGAGTGGATGGGTTTGAGGGTACAGGTAGTATCCGGTGCAGATCTACAAAACACGGGCATGCTGGTATGGGGGACAGCAGTAAATTTTTATATCATTTTGAGCTTATGGCAGGACATGCATATAACACAATGAAATCAAGAAATTCAAAAACACTAAAAATTATTTATAGCAACCATATTGAAAACATTATAAAATAAATAATGGCAGATGGAAATTTGGATCATTATTTATATTCTTTGAAATGCCAGGTCTCGCGTGGGAATGATGTATATTGTATATACTGGCTGTTAATTTTCAAGCATTCACTTATGTTATAATTCCAAGTGCTGTATGCAATTTAAGGAAAATATAGATGAGAAGTTCTTGATTGAATACAGTAAATGGGAAAAAATGGTAAAATTAGATTTTTATGAGAACTCAATATGGCATTGAGAAATTCTCCCCACCTACTAACTTTATCCCCTTAAAAGTTAAATGTAATAATTTTACCATACTCAGGTCATTATCTATGTACTTTTTAGCTAATTATATTATTGTTAATGCTGCATTATCACATTTGTACGCCCATTAGCAAGCCAGATCAGTGAATATTTCAACAGAGATTGTTATGAGATGATGACATGATTAAACTAATAGCCTATTTAATCATTCATAGATATATGTCTTTGCATCTGTTCAGTTTTTTCTTAAATATATTATTTTCCAATCATTGATGTTTTTAAATTTTAAGCAACTGTACAATACTATGTACACAAAAAAACCCTTGTACATTGTCACATGTTCTGTTTGCAAAATAATCTTTGCTTGCTCCTGCAAGTAAAAATGATTATTTTAAGTGATTATTTATATCTGCTATTGACTATTTGCACAATTGATACCAAATTGATACCTTTTTAGATAGCTAAATTACAATCTGACTAATATCATAAATTTCTTAAATATATGGAAGTGGAACCGGGAAGGTCATTCTTCTATTTTCTATGTTCTTTTACAAGTTTGTATAGGAGACATGACCCCAAATGTCCTTATATCGGGGAGTCGTATACCCCAGATTAAAGGCATTTTCTCCGTTTCTATGTTTTTTTTGTAAGTTTGTGAGGATCACACACCCCAAATGTCCCTGGAACGGGGATTCATACCACAATTTAAAGGCATTTTGTCTGTAACTGGTACGGCTTCAGATACATCCCACTGTACACATACATACCCATTTCAGCCATCTTTCACCCCAGATACTCCCGACTGTGTTGCCCTGCTCATAAATCAAATGGATAAGCATCAACCCGCAATATACTCCATTATGGCACCATATAAATCTCTCTTTCCTTAAAGTGTAATATTTTTACCATACTCAGGTTAGCATCCATGTAATTTTTAATTACTTTGTAACTAATTATATTATTGGTAATGCTTCGTTTTCACATTTGTACACCCATGAACATGCCACATTAGTACATATTTCAACAGAAACTGCAATGAGATGACAGCATGTTTAAATTAATAGCATATTATATAATCTTGCATCTATTCAGTTTTTATCTTCTTAAACATATCAATTTCCAATCATTGATGTTTTTAAGCACTCGTATAATACCATGTACCCCAAAAAACCTTGTACATTTATTGCATGTTTTGTTTGTAAGATAATTTTCAATTGCTCCTGCTACTATGAATGACTATTTGAAATGATTATTTAAATCTGCTATTGGCAATTGCACAATTAATACTTTTTTAGCTCAATTACAATCTGACTAATATCACAAATTTATTAAATCTAAGTGGAACTGGGAGGTCCTTTCTTCTTGTTTCTATGTTCTTTTGTGAGTTTGTATATGGTAAGTGACCCCAAAAGTCCATATACTGGGGATTAATACCCCAATTTAAAGGTGTTTTGCCCATTTCTATGTTTTTTGTGACTTTGTCTGGGTCACACAACCCCAAATCTCCTTGAATTAAGGAGGCATACGACAATTTAAAGGCATTTTGTCTGTATCTGATGTGGCTTCAGATACATCCCACACCTGTGCTGGTATCCATTTTACAGTTACATACCCATTTCAGCCATCTTTCTCCCCAGATACTCCCAACTGTGACACTCTGCTCATAAATCAAATGAATAAGCATCAACCCGTAATAAGCTCCATTATAGCACCATACAAATATAGTCTTTTTAAATCATTATTATATAGGTTGACATGTTCAGAGTTGCGTTTTGGGTTCAACATAGCTATTGAATAGTTTAACTTGCGGAAAATGAAAATAAGGACACGACATAAAGGACAGTATTCCTAGATACATTTCCTTAAGTCATTAATATTGTCATTATTCTTCTTATATTTCTTTTCGGAAATTGTCACAGTCAACACATTTTAGATAAAGATACAGTGTAAACGGAGTTACCGCACAAATGGAGATTTCCCAGTTACTGAGAACCCAAGTAGCGAATTTACATCAATCTTCAGTGAAGTGATTAATGTGAATGACACGTGAAACACATACCACGCATACGCAAATGATGCAGGAAGCACAACTCAATCCTGAGGAACATTTACAAAAATGAAGCAAATTCAATACTGTCTTTCATTTTCCTGCAAGGAAATTTCTCTTTTATCTCCAATAGTTTCTATTTAGTACAACAGATACCACAATACAATCTACTACAGCTGGAATGTCATCTTTTTCTGACTGGGGATAAGAACAAGCTTGAGGCTACTATAAAAGTGGTTGATGAGCCATGAGAATGTAAATAACATTGTTGCAGAGGCAAAAAAAGCATAGGGTATTTGATTTAAAAGAAGAGATGACTGTAGAAGTTGACAATAAGAATGAACTAGACAGAGCCAAAGTTAGTCATAGTCGTCTGAGCTCCGCAGATCTATTAAAGGTTGTTTATATAGGCTTCCGGAAGATATTAGTCATTTGTTGATAGAAAAAATGGTTATGAATAAATACACCAAGGATAGATGAGTCTTGCACAATACGAATCCTTAGTTCCAACATGGTTGTGCAATTTTCTGAACATGATTCATAGTTACCAGGTGCAGGCCTAAACATGGAAAACGCTAGACTGTACAGGTAAAGAATTCCACCTCATATTTGACCTGACAGTCCAGACTGCTTAAATTTCCGTTTTAAGCATAGGGTTTGGGCTTTAATCTTCACTTTTGTCTCACATGTGGTGCGATTCTGCAAAATAATTGAAGGATCTACTATTAACGCTTTGCATTTGGCGATGTTGTCCAAGTCTCTGCAGAACCTTCTGCACTTCATGGCAGCATTGTTCAAGGTACCTTGCAGTGTTCAATAGCCTCTCCCTATGATTTTTCAGAAGGGTCAAATACTTTCTGAAAAATAATTTCTGAGCTTTACTTTTCGCCGTGCTAAGAAAACAAAACAAATATTTGTCATGGAATTGTTTCCGAGGGTTTTTCAAGGTTTTCTTTGTGAATGATGATTTTCGCTTTCATGAAGTAAAATTAAAAATAGGATGATAGAAGAAATTTATAATATTGTGAGTTCATTCCTCTGTAGTTTCCTGTGTTGAGGACAGTAAAACCTAGATATGTTTTTGTATGGTGTTTTGGACAAGTGGGGTGAAAAAAAGAAAATCATTCTCACTTTCCCTGCTTTTACCCCGGCCCAATTTTGTATTATATTAGAATATAAGGCTTATAAATTATTAGTTAAGTGTTAAGTAATAAATGGTTCTGACCACTTCCACCATTTTGTAACCATCTCACATGATAAAAGGACGGACACAATGAATAATGTGTGCATTCCAGTTTCTCTTCATCCGTTCTTTGTACATTCTAATCTTTGTTTATTCTCTCTCTCCGCATAATCTAACATTTGAATCAAAGTGGGGCAAGCAAGGAGAAAGAGAAGGGAAGAAGTTCAAACCAGTCCTGTTAGGGCACATATGAGCAAAACACCAATTTGAATGCTAAACACAAAAGCAATATTGAAGGGCAGCCAGCAATAACACGGATAAAAAAAAGTCATCAAAAAGGGCAGAAAACGACCCAGTTTCAGTTCAAGGGCACGTACAACAAACATAACCACACCATTGCAAAATTGGGGCACAAAAATAAGAAATTTTCAGGGAAAACGTGACAAGCAAAATGCGGCAGAGAAAAACATGATTTAGGGCACGCTTTTTGCAGAAAACACAATCCAAAAATCACAAGAAAGAGGAAAAAACGTGATTTTCGAAGGTAGCTAGTGCAAAACAAAGAAAACACAGTTTGTCAATTTTCAGTTACAGGCAGTCATTTGTGGCACAAACCTGTCTGGTATAGTTTCCTTTCTTTGCTTTAAAAAAAATCAGTTTTTAAAATCTTGCCACATAATTTGCGGGGTCATTCTTTATTTTGGGAAAAAAGGGATATTTTCTGAGGTATTTTGTCATAGAATGGAAATTCCATTAGACAAATATTTTGGCCTCAACTTTCATACTTGGAAAGCAAAAATCGAGATGAAAGACAAATCAAATGAAATTAATGTAGCCATTGTTGAAAATCTACCGGATGCTAAAAAATGATGAACTCGCTGATGGAGAATACATATTTTAAAATAAGCCTCATACTTTGAAGACAGTAAGGGATCTAGTGTAGGTAAAACTCAGCATGGATGGCTGCCCAGATAGATTGGGGGTCTATGGATCTCGGGGAATTTACCTTTACAAGGGTCATGAGACAACTTGATGGAACACTATGGGAGTAGCACAATATGGATGGTTGTCCAACAATTCGGGAGATTCTGTAATTCGGGAGTCTGGAGAGTTGGAATCCAAGAACTCAGGAATTCAGCTCGGGAACTACACCTTTACGAGGGTCAGGGAGGCAGCTTGATGGAGTTCTACCTGGTCGAAACATGGTTTTTCAAAGGGAAAAGCTTCTGAAGAATGCGTGGTCTTGTTTGGTTCTGTTACTTCAATGTTTTGTCAATATATTCTATAATGTAAGCCCTTAATAGGGGGGTATTAGAATATAAGGCTGACAAATTATTAATTAAGTGTTAACTAATCAACGGTTGTAACCACTTCAACTATTTTGTAACCATCTCTCGCATAATAAAAGGACGGACACACAATGAATAATGAGTGTGTTCCGGTTTCTCTTCATCCGTTCTTTGTACGTTCTAATCTTTCTTTATTCTTTCGCTCTCCGCATATTCTAACACTTTGTTCATTCAGACTGTGCTCCAGTTCAAGTATGAAACTAAAGACAAGCTCGAGATTATAATTTTTGAAAGATCAGTTATCTACACCAAATATCTGACACGGATAGAGTCATCGATCATGGCAGAAGTTAGAAATGAGAATAATAATCAACCTGCAAAAGATAATCATCATGTGGGGTACAAATTCCAATTCAGATAAAGGAAATTCTTATAATCATTGTAACCATAGTCACCAGGAAACACCAATATTGGCACAAGGACCATATCCCCATCCACATACCCACAGCTTCCAGTGACTATATTTAAAATTATATACAATAAAGCCATACCCTTATTCATTTGCTCATGTACCTGATTTAAATGGCATTCCGTCACAGCACCATTACCCATGCCACCACACCTCCATGTGACTATGATTGTAACTATAGGAAGATGATCGAAATGAAGATGTATGTTTTAAGAAACAGACAGATTAATAACTTAAAGCAATCCAAAGATAGGAAGAGGAAAAAGAAATTATAGGGAGTAACTTCAACATAAAAGAAGAAAATAATCGGCTATTTGTAATGTAAGCACTCATTCAGATCCATGTAGGGATATTTTATCTAGATTGTGCTTCAAGATGACAGGAGATATCAAGATGTGAAGTACAAGGAAAAAGAATAGTGCCAATAACACTATCCAAGAACAATGTTGGCACCGACAAACACTATTCTTTATGTGCCTAACATAACACAGAATATTCTCAGTTAGTTAAATTGCAGGAAAATACTAATATATATATATATATATATAAACGAATTTGATAAGCTGCAGTTATTAAAAACGAGCCAAAAAATAGTGACCAGAGTTCCCTACAGATTTGAAGCTAAAGCGAAGAAAGAACAAGTTTTTCTTTGCAGTGAAAAGTCAAAATGGTCATCTGAATTATTTCTCTATTAATCTGCTAAATAAGAAGAGCATGATTCAAGGTCTTACAGAAATCATCGGAGGAGTAGTTCGGGAAGCTTTCCTACCAAGGAAACAACATAGATGCAGTTTCAAAAAAATTGCAACTCGACAGGTACGATCACAAATGCAGCATCATCAGGAGTTAAATTATATTTTCTTTCATAGATTGTTGATCAAGAAGAATCTGACTGTTTCTTGAAATATAAATCACAAATTTCTGAGTATTTCAAGTCTTTTAAAGCATTGGTAGAAAATAAAAGCAACCTGAACATAAAAACTTCGATTCCAACAAAGGTGAAGAGTATGCTGCAATCAATTCCAATTTTTTGTCAGAGGAAAGGAATTTGGAAACAAACAACCACCTCCTACATCACAAAAAAATTGTCTTCAAGAAATAAACAAATAATAATGAAGATGGTCAGTTACATTATGAAAGGCTGAAATATAGAATACGGAGTTTGGGCAGAAGATGTCAGTAAATCTCAATCAAAGTCCCACAAAAGCAGTTAAAATACAAATCCATATGAATTTTAATCACGTGGAAAACCACCAGTATCAAATTTTAGAGTATTTCGTTATACAGCCTATGTTCATGTTCCATATGCAATCAGCCATAACCTCAAAGGTAAATGCAAACAACGCATTTTTATCGGAAAATGGTTTGGATTCAAATAGGATACAAGTTATATGATACTACTAACAAGAAAGTCATTGTTAGCAGAGGTTATTATTATTAATGAAAATTCAATCTTCACAGCAGAAGCATCTTCTTGGATGTTACAAGAAGAAGAAAATGTAAAGTTGCAGCAATAGATATTTACTCAAACAACAAATAACCTATCAAAGGGAGGAGGAGATTAGAGATGGAAGATACTCAGAAACCAACATATAAATATGAGCAAAACAAAATGGTTATAGGACCACAAAAGACCCACACTCAGATAAACAAATTGAAGGACAAAGAAGAAGTGCCTCAAAGATGGAAAAAAACATGAAAAGCTTCACATCACATCTACAAAAATACTGAAATAAGAACAGTCATATATAGAAATGAGAATAGCATAATTTAGATGTATATGAATCCCTTAATTAAGCATCACTATATGTACATGGTCCATGCTCAGGCCTAGGTCACATAGAAAGATCCGTATGTAGAACTCAATTGAAAATTTTAATTGGATTGAACCATCAAGCACATATGAAAGAGGAACATGGAAGGTATGTCAATTGACAAGAACAGTTTGTACATGACCTTACCATAATTATCACCAAAGCAAAAATTAAAACAGAGGTCTTGAGTACCTTACAACTTGCACGATCATTCCTTTAACATAAATGTTTTTTTTACAGTTACCAACTCAGTATAATAAGTATATATCACTAAAACTAGCATTTACATATATGTCCATCTCTAAGGAATTTGGCATCCTGCCGACAACAATCAAAAAGTAGCACGGGCTCCAAATGTAGGATCCAACTCGAACTGCTAACGGTAAATGACTCAACAGCACAAAAACAAAGTGTTTTGGGAACTGTAACTTTGAATTGGACTTCGGTTAATCTGCCTGCTGGTAGATAGCTTGGACCCAAACAACCAAAATGGCTGGTGATGAAGGCAAACTAAAACTGACAATTGTGCTTTATTTCTCCCTTAAATATGCCACAATTCACCTCTAAACTTACTCCTAAGTGAATGCCTTTGACAATTAGGCTCGTGCTTCACCTCAGACTTTGAAATCTAGAATTTGGAAAAACAATCATGATTTTTGTCAATTTCACCATAGTTACCAAGTTCGAAAATCCAATTAAATTCAGAAGGGAAAGAAAATCCGAAAATCCAGAGTTCTCGAAAAAATTCGAAAAAATCGGAAAAATCTAGTTCAGAATATATATACTTATATTATTATTTATTTATATTATTGTATACTTATATTATTATATATAGACAAATCATACAAAAAAATATCCATCTACCATCATCATCATCATCATAAGAACATAAAATTAAAGTTTGTAGACTTGAGAAATGCAAAAGAGTTTGAAATTTGATTAAAAGAGTGGCATGGTTTCGAGCCTAAGATCCACACTGAAATGAAACTTAGAAGTTTCAAACATTTGCAACATCAAAACCTGCTTCAACATCAAAGCCTTCTTCAAAATCAAAACTAGCACTAGCACCATCATCTAATCCATGTTCATCATCACTATCAATGATTTCTTGAATTTCTTCAAATGATGATTCTCCAAAGTGAGACTTGCCATCTTCTTTTGCAAGACTATTCTCAAGCAAACGCAAATTGTTGTGGACAAACACAAGATCTGAGAGTTTTTTTAGCTCCTAGTCAATTCCTCTTGTTGGTGTGGATCAAATCATGTGTACTCCAATTTCTTTCACATGCTGAAACACTGACACATTGGTTGTGAATACGCACAACAAGCTTTTGAACCTCTAAAGTAGAAGAACCATAAGTCTACCACCATAGATGAGGATCCATGCAGTGGATGTCTTCTTGTGCCTCCTTACGAGAAAACATGCCCTCTTGGTTCTTAAATATAGTGAGTTGCCTTCTCACCTTAGCCTTCTCATCATCATCACGAACCAACATGTTTATAGTTTCCAATACACAGTTCTTTACCTCCTCATTTGCATCATGATCCACCTCTATAAGCTTAGGATTTAAATAGCACACCACTGCAAGGATAGGGCGATGTAGCATGACCCAACATATGTCCACAATGTCCCATATTTGTTGAACTTCAAAATCATCTGCAAGTACTTTTTTTATTTGTTCTTTTGCTTGCTCCATGCCCTCATACACAAAGCCAATGCAAGGTTTCATGCCATCAGCCAATCTCAACAGTTGGACAAGTGGCTCAAACACCTTTAAGGCCTTATCAACATTCTCCCAAAATGAACTTCCTAAGATGATTCTCTCAACATCTTTTGCAAGGCATTCTTTAGAAAGCTTAGATTGTGTCCATTCTTCACTCACCACAACTTTTCTCAAAGCTATCCTCTCCTCCAACTTTCTCTGCAACGTGATAAAATTGGATGCAAATCTTGTTTTAGCAGGGGAAAGAAGTTCACACTTTGCAAATGACCGATACAAACTCAAGGTCAAGCGATGATTAAGTATGAATTTGGAAATTTGTTTCCCTTCTCTAACAACATTATTTACCCACTCTAACTTTGCTAGATCTTCAAGCAAAAGATCTAAAACATGAGTTGCACATGGGGTCCAAAACAGATGAGACCTAGCCATAAGAAGTTCACCTGCTGCTTTACAATTTGTTGTATTATCGATAATAACCTTTACTAAATATTCTTCTCCAATCTCTAGAATGGTAGATTCGATGCATTTGAAAATGAAATCTGCAATCTTTACTTCCTTGCTTGTATCAATTGATTTTACCATGGCTTCTGTATGGGGATTTCGAACAACATTCAAAGGGATGGCATTTGCATAAAAAAATTGGGGCCACCAATTCGTCAACATCGTGCTTTTCTTGTGGCCTTCCACAGCGATTTCAATGAACCCTGAGACATCCCTTGTGTACTTTTACTTCCTTGGGCAAATGTTGATGGAGCTGAGCTACTAAAAAAGTCAATTTGTGACATACTGCTTTGGATTTTGGCTTTTTTTGAAGCTGCTGTTGTTGTAAGTGTCTTCAATTCATATTTGCTTTGAATTCAATTAACGAATTCAACACACTTCCCTTCCTCGTTTGTTACTGGGCAAGTCTTCACATCTTTACCTCCAATGTAATGACTACGAACCCTTGTTACAGTGCCCGTGATATTTGAATTACATAGAGTGCATCTCATATTTTTGATATTATCTTCACCATCTCACAGGACAATCTATTTCATCTCCAACGAACGGCTTGCCATGGTGTTGTTGATAAGGTACCCCCTGCAAAAAAAAATGATAAACGTTTTCAATACATAGATTTCTTATTAATGAAAAGGTTAAAAATAAAATAAAGAGGACATGTTAATTTAATATTTAATAATAAAATTAAAAAATTAAAAAATAAATACTTTATTAAAAAAAAAAAATTACTTGTCCATTTGTAACATGTAATAAAATAATTATAAATCGTAAAAAATAATGTAAATTGATAACTCAAAAATAAAAATAATAATAATTACTTATTTAGTTATTTATTAATAATTTATTAATTAATATTATAAACAAATTATAAAAGAACACATTGTAACAAATAATAAACTATTTATATAGTTTATTATAAATTGTTATGAAATAAAAAACTATATAAAGTTTAAACTATTATAAACTATAAAAGTAATCTATTATAAATTATTATAAAATAATAATGTATGATAATTTATAATTCCCGAAAACTATTATAAATTATAATAATTATAAAGTAAATTATTCCATAAACTATTATAAAATAATAAAGTATTATAAATAATAATACCTACTTATTCATTAATTATTAATAGTTATAAACTATTATTAAATTATAACCTATATAATATTATAAATATTATAAAAGAAATAATAAACTATTATTAACTATTAATAAAAGAAATAATAAACTATAAACTATTTAAAAAGAAATAATAAACTACATATAAACTATTATTAACTATTGATAAATAATAAAACTACTATTAACTATTAATAAATAATAAATTATTATAAACTATTATTAAATTATAAACTATCTAATATTTTAAACTATTATAAACGAAAACATTGAAAACGTTATAATTATAATTATTAATAAATAAAAAACTATATAAAATTAACCCTAAATAAAAACCTAATTGCAAAAATATGAAGAAAAAGGGAGAACGACATACCTCTCACTGCCGTTGATGCTCCTCGCCGCTGCCCAGAATCTCCTCACCCCCTGCACAGAACCAACAGGGGTTCTTCCACTTCACAGAGCTTGTGTTGAATCAACAGGAACTTGCGTTGAATCACGTTTTTCACCAACAACTGCAACTTCACCTTGGAGCTTGCGTGGGGGTACTTAGAGGCCACAACTTCAACTTCGACTGGTTTGGGAGACAACCACGACTAGTTTGGAGGCCAAGACTTCAACTTCAACCACAAATCCTGACCACTGCGACTACGATAAATGCTCAGCGTAATCCTCAGACAAATGCTTGCTCAACAAAATCCAACTTTTTTGTTTTAGCAACCCAAATGCACCGTTTTATACATTTTTTTTAGCCATTAGCAGGTCTAGGGTTAACGCGATTAGGTGTAGGGTTTTTTTTTTGTGAAAAAGTCTGACCGAACCGTACTGGATTTATCCAGTCCCTCTAATAAATGCGGTTTGAACCGGATTTCCTCGAGATCCGGCCGAACTTGGTAACTATGGATTTCACCCAATCAGATTGAGTTTCCTTGTTGCAATATTAGAGTCACAATGCCAATTGAGTAATCCTAGGTAGCCGGTACGTGCCCTGTAGGGCATGGGTACGGGTACGGTACGTACCCGGTACGTGGTACGGTACACCTTGGGTACGGCCAGATGTACCCGGGCACTTCTGGCCGTACCCTGGCCGTACCCAAGGCGTACCCAGCCGTACCCAAGGCATACCCACCAGTAAAAAACAACATTTTTTTATTTTTTTTTTAAATTTGTTTTTTATTTTTAACTTTTTTGTAAAAAAAAAAAAAAAAACTATTTTTGGGGGGTCAATAAAGGTCAATAGATGCGATTACGTAAATGATTCAACTGTGGTAAAACTTCACGGAAGTACCTAAAACAATGGCTGAAACTGCAACAGTTGAGATGCGTTTGGGTAATGTAGGATCAAAAAACACAGTGGCAGCATTTCCACTAGCAAGTAAGACTAATGCAGGAATAATAAGAGAAACCCCAAAGGAATCTGAACTGCCAGATTTGAAGGGAGCTGGTAATAGCCAGAATTCCAGTCCAGTTATGTGATTCGTTATTATTTATGTTAATAATTGGACATTGTAACATTTGGAGTTTGAACAATGTACTTGTTCGAAGTTCAATCAATGAATATCATGACAAAATGCATTGACTTATTAATACATTATTTGGCTATTTCACTTAATTATTAATTTGTTTACTCTATTCATGTATAAGGCTGAATTTTTGCTTTATTTGGCTATATTTTTTAATATTTTATATGTATATTGTACTGCCGTACCCAAGTGCCGTACCCGGGCCCCCAAAAAAAATTGCCATACCAACGTACCGGATCCCCGTTACCCGTACCCGAACCGTACCGGCTACCTAAGAGTAATCTGAAAGGGTTCAAGGGAGAAATTTATCTGCAAACGCCCTCACAAGTTGTTAAGTGATGACACAGCTTGCATCAGAAAACTTACAGGCAGACTTTGATGGCCATGGGACATTAGACTACTCCATCATATCTGAGAATTTGCAAACTTTAAGATCATGCCACGAAAATTGCTCTGTTTTAACTAGCAATTGTTATTTAATTGATATATAATATTGAAAGTGTTCATGTTTTTTGTCCCCAATAGATGCTCATGATGACCAAAAGGTAGGTTGGGAAAACCAAAAGATGGTATATGATGATCTAAGATCAACCTGGGCAGTTGGGATTGGCCAACAACGATTAAGGGTCGTCTTAGGTAGCTGGGTGTCGGACTCTATGGATAGAAATCGAAAAAAAGGCCAAGTAAATTAGTAATAGAATGTGGTGGTTAAGATCATCCTACACAGCCTGAATGGAGTCAGAGGTGACCTAAGCTTCAAAAGTTCCCTTGATCTGATCCATAACAACACAAAAATGATGAACAAGAAGCTAAATTTGAAATTAAAAAAATCAGATTAGTACTCTACCTTCAAATGCGGACTTTCTCCTTCAAACAAACCTAAAATATCCATGTGATTGTAGGGGTTTTGTACAAGAGTCTAACAGCCGTTCATCACCTTCCGATGGAACCTTTTTGTAATTTAAATTGGGTACTTCATAAAAGATGTGCTCAAACACTTCACTTGGCCAAATAACATGAAATATCCCTTGTGGGATATCACTTGAAATTCACAAAATATATAAAAATAACAGCGAACTGAAATTCTAATTTTTCTGATTTTTAGGACAGCAATATGCAGAAACAAAGAAAAATTTGTATTTTCCAGAATAATAATTTCTAACACTACCCAGAGGCTTCAAATAACTTAGAAAAATATGTAGAACAGTAAACAACAGAGAAATAATTTTTATCTCTCAAATCTGATTTTATTTATTTATTTTAACTGTTGAAACCGCCTAAAAATTCCAAAAATTCACAAGGAGTTTAGATGATCTTTATAAATTCTGAAATTCAGACAGCAATATATTTAAATCATAACGAATCAGATCCAACCTAGAAAACTAAAAAACTCCAACCAAAAACCCTAGAAAACACTGCTGCAAAACCCTAAGTAAGTAGATCTGAAAATAAATAAAGCCCAAACTAAATGAAACTCCTCCTGTGAATTCACCAAGCTTGCCTCAAACGCTGGGAATAATCTAATCTATAGATGGCTGAAGTACGGACCAAAGAATCTCTCTCCGACACTTGAGCAAACCCTTGAAATTCTCTGATAATTCTGATCTGCTAGCTAGGAGTGGATCTCTCGCCACAGAAGCTAGGGTTCCTGTAGAATCTTACTCCCACAAGCTAAAAGAGTGCAACCAACAATGGCTCCAATATTTGAAAAGTATGAGTGTATGAATGAATTCCAACTCTCCCCAAGCACTTCTCTTTGATAACTCTTCATTGCAACAAAGGGCCCAAAAGAACCCTAATCGACCTCCTTGGGGGAAAAAACCACATAATAATAAAAATAACTTATGTTACTTTATCACCACTAAGCCAAAAGTACACTTAAGTTATCCCAATGCAAAATTAGAACATAAAGTACCATAGGGGAGCATAAATTAGAACATAAAGTACCATAGGGGAGCATCACACAACCTTATTTCACTTGAGTCACCTCAAAGTACATGTCCAACGTCGAAACATAACCTATAAGTAAAATGAAGGTGCAAACCATACCCAATAAACCATCAACGTCATTGGCCCCTACATGACCAAGGTGAAGATGGATGAAAAAGCCTCCTAGGCCATCTACTCGGAATTGGGGACATTACATAACAGATTTAGTTGATGAAAATGGATCAACTGCATTAAATCCGAGTAAATTCTAGAGAATACCAGTCAAAATCAGAATTTTTCACTTCACCCAGTCTTATATCTACTTATAACAACATGCAATAAACTGAGAAAGGTTATATTTTCTACATCTATGACCAGTAATTGTGCATCAATAGTCTCCAGATCTAAGATGCCCCATGGTTGGTTTAAAGCAGAAATCTCCTCCCTATTGGCGGCCATTCAGTGTGCTGCAATGGCCCAAGACATAGCCAAAAATCACATGGACAATTGATTTTTCCATGAGCAACTAGCTGCCAGCCTGAATAGCCTACTCGATACATTCCAATGTAGCCAACTAGCTAGTAGGCATCAACATCGTGGTGAGCTGCCTATTGGACTCAAACAATTGGGCAGCAACAATTGCCAATAGATTTCAGTGTCTTCACCTCTCTGGAAGTCAGCTGCCTGTCACAAATGGTGATAGCAACCACCAATAGCCATGGGTACATGCATATGGACATCAGGCAACCAGTCTTCCAATATAACAATCTTGGGTTGTAATCTTCAATTTCAATTTTCAGAGCTTAAACTAAAATTGCTAAGCTAATCTGCCACTTGGATTCTGAGTCCTGACAGACTTCCTTTGAGATTTAAAATTCCTGAGTTTTGTAATAGTTTGGTAAACTTTGGAGTCAATGCAAGTTCCACTCAGAAAAAAAAACACTTTTAAACATCATGTGCTTTAAAATCCACATGTGATTTTACACTTGCTTCCAGCTTGACCTCCCTCTTCCTCTTATTGCCTACTCATTTACATGCACTCTCAGATCTGTCTACATTTGCTAATACATTCCCAAGCTGATGTTCCTTTTTCTCTTATCACTTGATCTTTAAAAGAGTGATGTTCTGTTCCAATGTTAAACTCTATCAGCACCTATAATACAAATTCAAGGAACATATTGCTTCTATATTTCACACCGCCACTGTTAATCATTGCTTTAGCTCAAGCATAACTGCAGTTTTGCTTGTCTAGTGACCTTGAGTAGACTAGTGTGATATGTTCCTCTACCAGAACTTTCCTGCCAACATAGAAGACTACATCACCTCTAACTCCTACCAAACTCTAAGTGATGTTTGCACCCTTCTTCCTCATCTTGAATTATTTAACAAGCCACTTTCTTCAAATAACCTTTGTCCTTCATATTTGCCTACGACTCCTCTGCTTCCTATCCTTACAAATTGTACTCACTTATTACATTTTATATTATGTGCAATATTTATCATCAAATGCTTATTAACCATTACACCCTCACTGACAATAATCCAGGAAAATGTTGACCCCTAATATACACGATCACAGTATCACTGTCGACACATCTTGCTCCACAATCCATATTTGGCATCAAAGAAACTCTATCATATCCCTAGCAGCCCGACATCCCTTTGGCGAAGAGTCTTTCAGACTCTCAACTTCCTAATGTCGATTGAGTTCCTCTCATGTTTGTCGAGGGGTGTAAATTCCCTAATGGCCCTCCTTGCAGTCGAGAGACGTCTTGTCCTTATCAGTCAATATATAAATGACCTTAACCTCTTAGAGTTGATCGAGTGCATAAATACCTGTATTGATCTAGTGCTTAAAGACCCTATCTAGTTGTTCAAGTGCTCTCCCTATAAGTCAAGCCTTAACGTCAACCAAATCCTTGTGCAGCCACATCCCAGTATAAAATCAAAATGCAAAATTTCTTCATCCAATCCATCATGATTCTGATGAGACAACTCTCACTTTCAACTTTTACAATCCCTTTTCAAATGGTGAGGGTTTCCACTAAAACTCAAATACCCTTGTTCACTTTTCAACCTATTAGCATATTTTCTTTCCTCTTTATTGACTTTTCCACCTTACATTCTCATCCTCCCTGCTAATGTGTTCTTCTTGTAGGAGCTACCTTGAAATTTTCAATATATAGTGTCTTCTAATTTTTCTATTACATTCACCAGTGACTAGACTGCTCTAAATGACTTTGAAAGACAGCTTAATACAGCCAACTTATCATCAAACTTTTCACAGATAGTTGATGATTGATCTCTATCTTCTTTAAAATTGTAATATGAAAGGAAACTATTAGTTAGTATTTGTCCTTTTCTTTTCAGCGCTGATTAGTTGATTCATTAGGTAAACGACTTGTTTAGTTTGTTATCTCGTATAGTTGCTACATTTTATTGATTTAGAAGTAGTTTTTTACAATATATTAAAATGCTCAATCAATTTTACATTGCTTCAGCCTCGAGCTTAAAAAGGCTTAGGAGGTTGGTTTGCATATGGGAACCAATGGTCCAACCAACACCTAATTACCCAACCACCCATGACATAAGTAAATTAATGCCTAATAATTTACTAACACAACTATATACCTATTTATTAAAGGGGGTGTCTCACTAGGAGATGCATGCCCCGTACAACACATACTAACATACTACTACCAGTATAAACTTTGGATGACAAGACCCAACAAACCCGCCCTATTCCAAAGGGAACCAAAAGATAATATGCAGCATATGACCGTGAAGCCATCCAATAGCCCCTGCCGCACCTACAAATAGGCACTCTGTACATCCAGCTACTGATCAACCTATGTCACTTCGCAAAGCCTGTGATCCACAGATCGTGACCTAAATGATGAACATCTTGTTGGGTGTGCTCATCCCCTCTAACCATTCTTTACCCATGCTAAAGTATAAGCACGATCCTGGAGTGTCTCAACTACACCAATCCTTATCTCAATGACTATACAGTACCTCTATATGGCACATCTACCCCAATGCCCAACAATGTTGACCTCACTTTGCTCAACACTACTAGTGTTGGCAACTCCTATCAATTTGTACAATCAACGACAACTGATTGAAGACCTATACAGTATCTTCCCCCTATCAGACGAGAGATGTGTTGTCCTTACAGCAAAAAACATAACCAAATAACTTGGTTTACTCTTCGTCAATGATATCAAAGAACTCAAAAATCAAAATTGGATAGAAAAATTCACAAATCTATCATCATATCTAAAAACACCTTTGTAACAAAACATGATCTTAGAGTTTGGAAGTTACTCAAGATGGGTAGGTCTTTGGCTTTGTCATCCTATTCGATCCCAAGGGACCTAAAAACCTCAAAATACGACTAGATTGTCTCCGATGCACTGGTGGCAGGAAACAATGCTACTTCTATGAGTTTCAAACACGAACTTTCCATTTTCAACTTTCAAGCAATGGCAAGGTGTCGGATTCCACCGAAAATGCATCTGTTATACATTTAAATCCTTGTTTCTCCACTTTTTGGTACATTTTTCTCCCAAAAAACTCATATGGGAAGACTCCAAACCACACAAGTGACCATTTAAATGGTTGCAGAACTCTCCAAAACCTATGGAACAAGTGGTTACAGGCCTATGGTTATGCAAAACATCAACTAGACAAAAAACACCCATAGACAAAAGCCAGATGCATTAAAAATGACGGAATTTGAAAAATTGTTTTCTAATGTACTCTCAATGACTTACAACTAATCTCTTGACCAACTTCCCTCAACTACATCTTGAGATGTAATAGTTCAAACATGCACTTAACTCAAGTTTTCATGCTAATTTTGAAATAGTGCTCTACATGCAAAAGAATAATGGGTGAGACTTGAACCTATGACATTTCCTTTGGCAGTATAATTTGACCATTCTCCTTACCAACTCGCAAAAGCACTTGTTCAAAATATAATCTCACGAATATCTATATATGCCCTGCTTTTACCTTGTGACCCAATAAAAAATGAAAATATGCAGTAGTGAAGTAGGTACACAGCAATAGTAAGTTACCAGGTAAAACAATTCTCCAGCAAACATTAATTGGGAACTACACCTTTCTTCAGCCGAAAGAAGACAACATTAAAACTTTATCAAAGTTTTGGATGCTATTTTCTGATTTTCCAATGCCTTAGTCTCATTTCCAACGCCTTGGTAATACTGGAGATTTCATAATTTCAGCACCCTTTTTGTTGCATTCCAATGCCAAGTTACATAGTTTTCAAGCTTTTGTTAGTAGTTTTGAAGATTTCTACAGATAAAAAATCACTCTCAGTACTCTCTTCCACTTCTAGCATGTATTTTCCAATGATTTTCGGACTATAAAATCATTCCAGCCACAAAAAAGACATGCCCAGCACTCTTTATTAACACCTTTTTCATTTTGTCAGACTTATAAAGCAAATTCCAATGCCCCGGAGTAAAAACAGACATAAATAGAATAAAGTCGGGAAAAACTTAATTCAGACTTCATATTTCAACACCTCTCCAGGCAGATATAAACTTCCAACTCCTCTGCTTAATCTCTGTGCTTCCCAGGCAATCAAAACAGTGCCCCAGATGAAGGAATAATTTGAATTCCAACCAAAAAAAAACAAATCAAAAATTTTATCACTTCCCTTTCAGGCTTAGGTGCCCTCCATTCAAAGATATAAGAAAATACTTCTTCTGGCAATTAAAAAACTTCTTCTGGCAAAGGAAAATAATTAATTCTCTTCCAACTTCACCAAAAATAATAAAAGCTTCAAAAATAAAAAGACTTCTACATGCTCAAGTGAAATTTTCACTCACGGCTCTTCCATCTCTCTTCGACCCCGAATTCTGTTGCCGCCATTGGGTCTGATACCACTGTTCACAATTTGAATACATACGTGAATAGAAGAAGATACTAGAATTTATTGATTTAGAAGAAGCTTTTTACAATATATTAAAATGCTCATTCAATTTTACATTGCTTCATCCTCAAGCTTAGATAAGCTTACGGGGTTGGTTTGCATTGGAGCACCGACGGTCCAACCAACACCTAATTACCCAACCACCTGTGACATATGTAAATTAATACTTATTAATAATTTACTAAATAATTTACTAACACGAGTATATACCTATTTATTAAAGGGGGTGTCTCACTGGGAGATACATGCCCTGTACAACACCTAACATACTAACAATATAAATTTGGATCACAAGACCCAACAAAACTTTGTCCAAATCCTTCTAGCATTGTTTTCATTTTGCACATGTAGAATAATATACAACTTGATCATCATCAAGGCTTCTGAATTTCTCTTTATATCTCCTAAAACAATTTCATTATCCTTTTCCTCGTCCTAATTTTGTTCTATATTCACAAATCCTACATTTTTTTGTACATGCATTTTTCATGCCTTGTACGATTTAAGAGAATATAATTTCCCTCATAAAGCTTATGTCAATCCATCAAGAAGAAATTCCCAAACTTAATCAATATGTGCAATACTTACAGGACACAACACTTATATAAACATTAGCAAAAAAAACTCCCAAAACATGGCTCAGAAACAAAAAAAAATCCTCCCTTAAACTTGAAACTCTTCATATACTTGTGACCACTATCAAAAATATTGACCCATATTGAATGTATATAATGTGGGAATGCACATGACTACATATCACATTGATAACTTCTCGAGCACAATACTCACAATATGACCAACACCAAATATGACCTCCAAGTGATTAAAAGCTTTGGAAAAAGAAAAACTATAGCCAGCTTTTCGAACACCAACAAAGCATATGATCCCATATGACCAGGACCTATGTGAAAAATGACGAGGAATTAAAAATTGCTTTCGAATTGGTTAATCACATTAATATTTACAAATTAAAATAATCACACTTCAACTCTTGATTTGCATCAGTATTGTTCTTGTTTGACCGGTGTCATCAATCTTCTTTGTAGTTGCATCATTCATGTTGCTATTTCATATGTATTCTTTCCACACATTGTTGCTAACATGCTTAAAAAGTGGCAAACAATGAAAAACTTTTTTATTTTTCCGAGCTGCCCATTCCCCCTGCATCTGGTGATAACATGTGGCTCTTCATTTGTTTGTATTCATCGACTAAATTTGGCTACCATGTCTTTCATCTTTTATCGTGTCTCTATTACTGCTGCATCTGAATTTCCAACCTTGCAACTCTCATACAGACTGGTCTGCATCTTCATGCTAATCATTACCACAAACAAGCCTCTGACAAGTTTCAAATATAACACACTTTTCTAAACACAACAAATGTCTCAAGACTGGCACATTGTGATACATTATTTCTGTCCATCATCCATTAACATCACTCTTTTGTTATGTAAATTCATTCTACAGAATGCAGCTTCCTCCTTATATCCATCACGCTCCTTCATTTACCTTCTTCTGAAGGCTTATATTTCACGTGGTTCAAATATCATATGTTAAATTTAGAAGAGCCTATGTACAGAAACAATAATAACATACCCCAAAAAATGCCATAAGTGCAAACAAATAAAAGTAATGCATCAACGCCCATTGGCTTTGCTATTACAAGAACCGTGAAAAACACAGATCACAAATGAGTTTTGACATTCCAAATTTTTCTCCAACTCTTCATAGTCTTATTCTTAGGACTTTGACACCCTAATTACATTTTACAATATGTATAGTATTTATCATCTGATCATCAATTAATACTGGGACACATCTACAGAACTATTTAGAAACTAGTATGTTGATACTAATCATAACTAATGCATCTTCTTTAAGTTGCAAGGTACTCGATATATGGAATTCTCTCTGCAGCAGCATGTTGGCCATGCAGTTTTCATGATTCTTTATCTTAATCAACGTTAGTGCTTGCATTGCCATTTAGATAACCCATTTAGCTTTGATCAGTATGAGACCCACTAGATTTACCTTCAAAACATTCTTTTGGTATTTTCATGAGATAATTTGTGCCTAGGGTTAACCTCACGAGGAAGAGCTCATTGTGAAGTAAGTATGAACCTTAATCTAGCGAATATCAGCTAAGAGTTCAGCATTTTAATTGAGCTGGTATGTGCACTCAGCTTGATAAGAATTCAAGCATAAAAAAGAGCATACAGATTGATTTGAAAGGAAAGGAAAGGAAAGGAAAGGTCCTTTTAAGGTCCACTACGCTGAGCACCTTGTTTCAGGTCTACAAGGTAGCTTTATAGTATATGGGACCACCATGTATTCCCGGTATGTAGGAGGCACCTAGTTGTGCTTCAAATACAAGGCGACAAGTTGTACATACCCTATCCCCTACATGATTTGAACTTGTGACATACTTTCAAGAGCACCAACTCTGGTGGAGAAAGCAAGTAGGTGGAAAATTGAGATGTGCCCAGCAAGAGTGTGTTGTCGTATTGACTTGAGAATAACCCATGAGAAAAGGGGGCTACAAATATACAGTTGGATGACGACTGATATGAAGAGTGATATTATAATAGCTGGCATGCAGATTTATGAATTTATCATACTTGGGTCTATGTGGTAGGTTATGTGCATAGAAGCGCGTGCATATTATACACATATCTATAGACAGAGACGCGCTTTATCACAAAAATTGCAGACCTACAATACTGAGGAAGGCCTCCAAATGTTGTAGAAGTCTTTGATTGTAAGTCAAAAATATACGAAATGGGAATCCCCAGACCCGCAAGAGTAGAGAACCCCTGCAACTGATGAGGCGGTAATCTTAAAGCCATGAATCTTATCAGAATGTTGCAGACTTATATCTCTGTCGGTAGAAGTCTACATAAACCAGGTTTTGAATAAGGATAGACACAATCGGAAGCCATCATGAAATGTTATCTAAACGCAGCTTTGCACTTAAGGACCCCTTTCAAGCGAATTACCAGACCAGGGAAGGGGCAAGATGAATGGAGGCCTGGCACTCTCAGAATTAAAACATATGATGAGAAATCACACCCCTCCCATGTAACATAAGCTTTGTGTATTAAAATATGCTATTGGAGAAGTAACAAAGAAAAAACAATTCTATTAATTTCCACAAATGACCAAGGTAGGTCAATGTACCCAACAAGTACATTCGGTTACAATAGAAAAGTAAAATTGTAAAAGGAACTCTAGTTTCTAAGAAGCGACTAAAAAACTTGAGTCTAAAACAATGTGAACACTGAATATAACAAGAGAGTGTAAACCCCTAAACATATGATCCAAGTAAAAGTACATCAGTAATGTGAGAAAAAGAATCCAATGAAATAAGGCCCTGATGAAGATTAAACGTAGAGACCGGGATTGGAAACTAGCATCATCACACTCTGTAGCAAACCCAGACCAGAAGACAATTTGCAACTTTCTGAGGATGAAGATAGGGTTATCTTACAAAATATAAAAACTTATTAAGGATTTATACAGCAAACATTAAAAGTTGACTTCAAGCACAATTCATGTATAGCAGGAATACATTTCAGGATTTATTGTATTTTATATTATCAAGGTTTTTAAGTCTTTTTGGAATGTGGTTAATTGCACCCCCAAGCATCATTTATTGCTCAAACATTTTTTAATCAGAAAATGTGTTTACAAAGAATGAAACTGTATAAATGTCCACAATGCCAAAGATGGTCCGGAGGGCCCAAATGTGCAAGTTATGATATCTAATCGGGGGTGCTAAACGAACTCTACAACCAAACTTAAAAGATCTAAAACAAGAAAGCAAAAGAACCTACTAAGAGGGCTAAACCCAAACATGTCACACTTGAACCTTATACAAATCGGTACATAAAGCCATGCATTATAAAGCAGCCTTATGAAAGTAAAGTCTCATGCTAAAAATGGACTTAATGGAGAACAAAGCCCAAACAATATCAGAGTTGGGAGCATGAGAGCCAGAATCCTTGTTGATCACCAAGTATTGGTCATTACAGATTCTTTTGATGTCCTCAAGAAACTATGAGAGCCTGACTGAATAAATGTGGAGAAAGCAGGATACTAATAGTACCTGCCCCTGTAGTTTAGACTGTGAAAGTGAGAAGTGGGTGACCCTCCATGTTGTGCGCAAGTATAAAAGTTAGGAGGTACCATAGTGGTTGATAATGGAGTTGGATTGTATACACCTCATTTTTCACTCTCATTAATGATTTATCTTTGCAGGTTATTGGTGTATTAATCTCCCTGAGTGAATTCTTTAAGGGGCATCATAGGGTGCGAGATTTGGGCTGGTTAGGAATATCTGGTGAGAAAGTTGATGTGCATGACATCACCCTAGCATACCCTGGCATGCCTCTTTACTACCTTCATACTACCTTTCCTTATTATCCGCTTACTACCTTCTTATGACCACTTGATATCCTCAGTATTATCACCTTCACACCTGTCCATAACACCTTCAGATCACCTTCATACCTAATCCACGTATTTGCTTGTCTAGAGGTGATGGTTGGGCTGTTTTGCCTTTATATGGGCAAGTTGACTTGCTTAGAAGCATTCCAGATTTTTATTATCAGTTTTTTGCATTGTTAAGAGCTCTTGCTTTTATCAGAGATTCCAAGGACGAAAACCGTTGTGGATTTCATCTCTTGCAAGTGAAAACCCCAAGGGATTGAGAGGGGATTTCACTCAAAAATTTCCAGCAGTTTAATTCTGATTTTCCAGTCAAATTCCAGCAGTGTTTTGGTGATCTTTTTGGTAGCATATTGCAGCAGTTGGATCGACCCAGTTTGGGGCTATTTGAGTATGATTCTAGAGATCCACTAAAAACCCTAGTCGCATTTGTTGTAATAAATTCAGCTTTGCCCTAGGTTGTTTGCCGAGGGTTTCAAAAACTGTTTTTATCATTTGCCATTCAATAAAAATTTGATTTAGGGTAAGAGATCTATTGGGGATCTTTCAGTGGTATCAGAGCAACGATTCTCCTACCTGGAGGGTTGTTTGATGCAACTTAGAGAAGTTGGGCCACACAGGTATCACACAAGGAGGCAGGCTCGCATTCTAGCCGATTTGGATACAGAGAATAGTTTTGAAATCATGACCAGGAGAGAGGGATCACACACTCCTCCACGACGCGAGCGAGTTAACCCAGATGTTCTTTTCAGCGGTATGATCAATTCCCATCAAGAAATGATTCAGACCATGAGACAGCTGATTGAGAATCTGACTATGGATAGGACAAGAAATCGGCATGATAGAAGGGAAAGATCTACATCCATAGCCAGCAGCCACAGAAGGCACAGCAGGGCACCTACAGAGGTGGGTAGCGTGAGAGGTTCCCCTCCGCGTGATAGGAGATATACAGAGGAGAGGAGACCCACAAGGACTGCAGATAGACCTATGCAGCCTAGATTCCTACAGAGGGAGGAGTCGCCATTAGTTGAGGACCCACTTGAAGACATAGCCTTTCAGGATAATGTGATGGTAGCTCATGATGAGTGGAGAGCATTACCGGAAGAGGTACGGAACACCTTTCCCCTTCACCAATATTGTATGTAGAAAAG
Organism: Taxus chinensis; assembly: GCA_019776745.2. Taxonomy (NCBI): domain Eukaryota; kingdom Viridiplantae; phylum Streptophyta; class Pinopsida; order Cupressales; family Taxaceae; genus Taxus; species Taxus chinensis. The sequence goes on along the minus strand of CM034152.1, from coordinate 622,558,459 downwards.
AGAAAGCTTGAGAGCTAGACAAGCACAGAGACCTAGGGCCCAGCAAAACAGGGAACTGAAGCAGGTTACCAGCAAGGTGACCCTTTCCACTTTTGATGGCAGTGGAAAGATTAGTGCCAGGGCATGGATTCACAAGCTTGATACATACCTAACTCTCAAACCTATGCAGGAACAGGAGGCTATTCAGTTTGCTACTCTACACTTGGAGGGAGTGGCATATGATTGGTGGCACCATGGGCTTATCACATAGAGACATGACCAACTGCGGTCATATAGGGAGTTTAGTGAGAAGTTGATTGCCAGATTTGACCGCAAAGATGTGGAACTTTATTACAGAGATTTGGCACAACTACGACAAAGTGGGCACGTTGATTCTTACATCAACGAATTTCAGCGAATTGCAGTAATGGTACCCGAGATGCCCGAGAGACATGTGGTAATGCTTTTCATTGAGGGTTTGCATGACAGGTTAAGAGGGTTGGTCAAGGCCCTTAGGCCTAGTACATACATGATGTTATTCAGACAGCATTAGATTTGGAGACAACTCCCACTTCTTACCAGCCTAGTAAGAAGCCCTTCACAAGCTCCAAACTGATTCAACATTCCACTACTCAGTAGAAGAGTGTTCCCCCTCCTAGGATGGATCAAGAGACTCGGAATGAGTTGAGGAGGAAGAAACTTTGTTTTCATTGCAAGGACCACTGGGAGCCTGGACACAACTGCCTTGGGAAAGGCAAGGTGCATCTTATTGAGGTCATTTCAGATATAGAGGCAGAGTCTCAACTAGATACAGATACAGAGGACAGCGATGATGATCACAGTGCACATGAGGAGCAGCCCCAGTTAGAGCTTGGAGAGGGAGAGGCATCAGGCTCAGGTACTATTGCTTCACTTTCTGGAGTCCCTAGGTACCACCCCTTTCGTTTGAAAGGAGTACTCAAGGGGCAGCGAGTTGTCTGCCTGATTGATAGTGGCGCTACACACAATTTCCTTGATGAAGGATTTGTGATGAAGCGGGGTTTGCAGGTTGAGGAGTTTGAAGGATTCAGTGTACGAGTGGCAGATGGCTTTGCTCTGAGTTGCACTAGACGGATTTCACAGCTTAGTATCCAGCTAGGGGACTACACATTGACAGATGATTTTTACATAGTTGGACTTGGAGAGATAGATGCAGTTTTGGGGATTCAGTGGCTTCAGTCTCTGGGGAGATATGTGCAGGATTTCAAACGGATGGAGCTGGAATTTATGACAGATGGGAAGAAGATTGTGCTACGAGCTCTTTCAGATGGTGGGCCTAGAGTTGTTTCAACACATCGGATGGAGTCTATCATCAATCATGGAGAGGTTGCATGGGCAGCCCAATGCTTCATTTCATCCAAATCTTCTTCAGATGGTGGACAGCTGTTGCATACAGATATTCAGACCATAGTGGATAGGCATGGGCAGGTTTTTGGTGACATTCCTCCAGGTAGACGACCAGACAGAGGGTTTGAGCATGTTATAGAGTTGGAGGAGGGTGCCAAGCCTGTGATCACTATACCTTATCGTCATCCTAAGAAATTTAAGGATGAGATAGAGAGGACCATCAGGGAGCTTCTTGATATGGAGCATATCCGTCCTATTTCTAGCCCATTTGCTTCTTCGGTAGTGTTGGTGAAGAAGGACGGGACGATGAGGATGTGTATTGACTACCGGGCCCTCAACAAGAAGACAATCAAGAACAGGTATCCCATCCCTCGTATTGATGAGCTTTTGGATGAATTGCATGGGGCCATTTACTTTTCGAAGAGTGATCTTCAATCAGGATACCATCAGATTCGTGTTCGAGAGGAGGACATCCTCAAAACAGCATTCAAATGTCACTACGGGCATTACGAATTTTTGGTGATGCCGTTTGGTCTCACTAACGCACCTGCCACTTTCCAGTCATGCATGAACCATCTCTTCAACAAGCAGTTGAGGAAGTTCGTGCTAGTTTTCTTTGATGATATCTTGATCTACAGCAGGACATGGGAGGATCATTTGAGGCATTTAGATGAGGTACTTGGCATTATGGAGGTTCAGTCTCTATTTGCTAAGATGTCCAAATGTGAGTTTGGACTTACTGAGATACTGTATCTGGGGCATGTCATTGGGGCCAATGGGGTCAAGGTCCATCAGGAAAGGATACAGGCTATGCAGGATTGGCCTTCACATAGGAACATATCAGAGTTGCGGGGATTCCTAGGGCTATGTTGATATTATCGGAGATTTGTGAGGGGTTATTCAGATATTGCTGCACCATTGACAGATCTCACAAGGAAGGGGGCATTCAGATGGACAAATGAGGCACAGGTGATATTTGATAAACTCAAGGTGCTGATGAGCACATGTCCAGTCCTTGCTCTTCCAGATTTCTCTAAGCCATTCATTTTAGAATGTGATGCTTCGGGCTCAGGTATTGGTACAGTTTTGATGTAGGACTGTCATCCCATTGCCTACGAGAGTAGGAAGTTGAGGGAGAACGAGAGGTTGTATTCCACCTATGACAAAGAGATGCTCGCCATCATGCATGCATTGACGAAGTTCCGGCAGTATTTGGTGGGAGGGAAGTTCATAGTAAGAACCAACCATAACAGCTTGAGATACTTCTTGGAACAGAAGGAACTCAATGAGAGGCAGGAGAAGTGGGTCAGCAGGATCCAGGCATATGATTTTGACATCGAGTATGTCAAAAGAAAGAAGAATGTTGTGGCCGATGCACTTTCGAGGAGACCCCATATTGCTGTCCTTTATTCCGTGAGTGAGATTTCTGCAGATTGGAAGTCTCAATTGTTGGTCGAGTATTCAAAGAATACCTTGGCATGTGAGATCATGGATGGCAAGATTCAGGATGAGCGCTACCAAGTAATTTCTGATTTGATTTATTATAAGGGTAGAATTTATTTGGTACCTGAATCTAAGCTTAAGGGAACGATTCTACATGCACTCCATGATGCCCCATTTGCAGGACATCCAAGTTATTTCAAGACATACAGGCAGGTTAGAGAGAGATTCTCTTGGAAGGGTCTCAAGGAGGATGTTCTACAGTATATTCGAGTGTGACTTGTCAACAAAACAAGTCCGAGCATACTTTCCCTGCAAGTTTATTACAGCCCTTACCTATTCCAGAGCAGAGGTGGGAGAGTATATCTATGGATTTCATTACAGGACTACCAGTTGTGCAGGGCTATGATCACATTTATGCGATAGCTGACAGGTTGACTAAGTATGGGCATTTCTTTGCCATTCCCACGAGTTTTAAGGCACCGCAGGTGGCTGATTTATTTTTTAGGGAGGTATTCAGGTTGCATGGGCTCCCGAAGAATATTGTCAGCGATAGGGACAGCAGGTTTATGAGCACATTTTGGCAGGAACTCTTCAGGTTGGCAGGCACTGAGTTAACTCCGAGTACTAGCTATCATCCACAGACTGATGGGCAGACAGAGATTGTGAATAAGTGGATTGAGGGGTACCTACGCAACTATGTTCAGGACAGCAGAGGGCATGGATTAAGCAGCTTTATTTGTGTGAGTATTGTTACAATACCACGTACCATATGTACATCGGTATGACCCCTTTTCGAGCTTTGTATGGTTATGACGCGAGATCCTTCGTGGATATGGCGTTTGGAGATAGTAGAGCTCCAAGGGCTCGAGAGTGCTTACAGGATAGCCAAGATATCCTTAAGACCCTTAAGGATAATATGCAGCAAGCCCAAAATCAGTAGAAGGTGTATGCAAACAGGCACAGGATTGAGCGATCATTTGAGGTGGGAGATATGGTCTTTTTATGACTCCAGCCTTACAGACAAAGTACTCTTAAGAAGAGTGGAGCAGAGAAGCTTAAGCCTCGTTTCTATGGTCCATACAGGGTGGTGAGGAGAGTCGGACAGGTGGCATATGAGTTACCTTCTGAAAGTAAGATACACAATGTTTTTCATGTGTCTTGCTTAAAGAAGGCATTGGGGCAGCATGTGACTTCTTCAGTAGAGTTACCACCCTTGGATGATGAGGGTAGATTGGATTTGGTCCCTGAGGAGCTTCTGGATTGGAGAGAGAGAAGGTTGCGGAACAAGGTGATTCGAGAGTATCTAGTTTGTTGGAAAGACTTATCTTTGGAGGATGCGACTTGGGAGGGTGAGTCTATTCTTCAGCATCCAGCATTACTGCAATTGCTTGTGGGCAAGCAACTCCGGGGAGGGAGGACTGTAATGTTCCCTCTTTCCGAATGAGCTTGGGCGAAGACCTTTGGCCCTTTTTGTCTACTCGACGGCCAAAGGAGGGTTCTAGGGTGACTAAGTTTTTATTATTTTATTATATTGTGCTAATGTTTTTAAAATAACATTATAAGTTGCACATATAATAAATAATAAGGCTTATTAATAAATTAAAATTGTCAATGTCAAAATACAATTAAAATTAATTGTACTAAAAAAGGAAAAGTGCGACTTGCTTATGGGAGTTATAAGTTGGAAATTGTACATCGAGCCCATAGGGAAAAATGCGACCAGCATAGGAAAGAGGAAAAATGCGATTGGCTGGTCTAGAGGTGGTGGTTGGGCTGTTTTGCCTTTATATGGGCAAGTCGACTTGCGTAGAAGCATTCCAGACTTTTATTATCAGTTTTTTGCATTGTTAAGAGCTCTTGCTTTTATCAAAGATTCCAAGGACGAAAACCCTTGTGGATTTCATCTCTTGCGGACGAAAACCCCAAGGGATTGAGAGGGGATTTCACTCAGAAATTTCCAGCGGTTTAATTCTAATTTTCCAGTCAAATTCCAGCAGTGTTTTGGTGATCTTTTTCGTAGCATATTGCAGCAGTTGGATCGACCCAGTTTGGGGCTATTTGAGTATGATTCTAGAGATCCATTAAAAACCCTAGTCGCATTTGCTGTAATAAATTCAGCTTTGCCCTAGGTTGTTTGCCGAGGGTTTCAAAAACTGTTTTTATCATTTGCCATTCAGTAAAAATTTGATTTAGGGTAAGAGATCTATTGGGGATCTTTCAGTTGGACGCTTCCAATGTAAAAAGGTGAATTTAAATAGCAAAAAAAAAATTCTATGACATGTTAGATATGCACTAGGCCTTTCATTTCTGTGTTGCATCACATTGCTTCGTTGGACAGTTGGGAAATCATGAATAGTGCATTCGCCAACCCTTCTTTCATTTCAAAATACAAAAACTATTAGCTAAATCTCATGGTTGAAATTAAGTTTCTGCTATCTTCTAGTATTGAATGCTTTGATTTCATTGATCATTGCACATAACATAGAATAGTAGATATTTTGTTCTTGGATGGACCTAAACCTTTCAAAAACCAGATTTACCTCTTTTGCTAAGTTTTCAGTGTGATCTTTGGTCTCCAGTTTATAGAGGTGCACCCCATCATAATAGATTTTAGTCGCAATTAACTATGTGAAAACTTTGGTTGTTGATTGCTACAATTTCCATAATCAGCCATGTTTTTGCATCTACATGAGGCGGGACATCACCTAAAAAATAACCTCCCCTTGCTACACTTTGTAATTAAAAGGCCACTTTAAATAATAAAAACAATATAAATAAACTTTAAAAAAGTGAACCCAGCTGGTATGGTTGAGAGGCAAGGCCGAGCAATTATACTTTTTAATTAACAGGGCAATTTACATAGCAAAAACAAGATAAATAAACTAAAAAAAATGGTAAGTCCAGCGGGCTTGAGTGACTGGCAATTCGGAGCAGATATACTTTTTAATTAACAGCAAAAATTTAATAGCAAAAATAAAACAAATAAACTCAAAAAAGGTAAGTAGAAGGGGGGTTTGGTTGAGTGGTAAGGTGTAGCAATTACTATAACCAAAGCGAGGGTTCGAAACGTAGCAGGTTTCGAACCCGGATAGTGAAGGTTCCCCAAGGCATCATAGAAAATACAATTAAAAACCGTAATATACCGGCAATAACAGGAATAATTTACCATAATGAACTTCACAACCAACAAAAAAATTACTCCATTCCTATCAAATTAACCATAAATATCTTGAGGAGTCCATGAACAGCTCCATTAGACGGAATGGGAAAAATCAGTTGTATTTTATATAAATTTTACATGATTTCAATTTTGCTTTTGCAGAGAAGATGAGCAAGGATAATAAGAGTAAATGCTTTCCTACCTGACCTTCCCTGACTCTTTTTTCTTCATTCTGGCCGAGCTGGCATGGACTGTAGCTTCTGTGGGTAGACGAAAAATTTCTTTGCCAGCAAAACAAACGTTAAAAAGGGTTTTGGTTAGTGAGATTCGATCCTCGTACCTCTGGGTCAAAACAAATAGTTTAGACCATGCACACGCGGTTTTGGTGTTCCTCCGCTTAAGAGATGATAAATACAGAATGGGACCACAGAATAAAGTTATCCTTCGCTTATTTACACGTGTTTACGTCTTGTTCTAATTAAGCATCTTCTCTTTACAAGATCCTAAACCAATATTTCAAGTTCACAAAGAGATATAAATCCATAGTTATATTTTTATTTTTTTATTTTTTTGGGAATGAATGATTATGCCGAAAGGCGTGAACTAAGTTAGAAAGCCCGAGGGGCTCTGACACGCTGTACAGTCGTGTAGCACTCCAAACCGTCTGCTTCATTTTCCGTATCGTCGACCAAATTGATCTGAGCCGTCCACGTGTCTATTAAAGGTGCGTTCAAAAACATGCGTGAAACAACTCGCATCATTTGCCACAATTTGCATCGTTTTCCATGTGGAAATTTGTGGGTGGCACGTGGAAAAACAAGTACGGAAAAAAATTGCCATTTTTGGAAAGGGTCCAGGAAGATGTAGTAGTAAAAACTTGCACGTGTCATAACTTTCATTCCGTGGCTCCGTTTCAGGTGCCGTTTTCTCTAAAGTGTATATTTTCTTGAGCTTTACGCATTGATGGCAATATTTCTCTTATTTTCATAAAATATATTTTTGCACCTTTTTGGACCATCTAGGAAGATGTAGTAGTAAAAACTTGCACGTGTCATACCTTTCATTCCGTGGCCCCATTTCAGATGTCATTTTCTTTTAAAATGTATATTTTCTCGAGCTCTACGCATTGATGGCATTTTTTTTTCTTTTTTCATAAAATCCTTTTTTTGCACCTTTTTTGACCAAACAACTTCTTACAATCTTCTGAAAGAATCGTGAGCTTTGATCGCCTATAGACAGATTAGTAATTACAAATACTGGATAGATTTACAAAACTCGACGAGTATTCTCCCGTGTTCAAACTAATTGTCCCCACCTACCAGCTTGGCCTCAACCTACTTATTCAAATGTTGACTTCACATATTGACAAATGCGTTAGGTTTTTTGTGGCTATTTTAAGAGTTTTTTTAATGTTTACACTCCAATTTGCGCATCCTCAGACACAAGATTGAAGGCTATCGCAAAGGTCTGAACAAAAAGAAAGCATTAATAACAATGAAAGAAAATGCCTGCAAATACACGATTTTCACTGCAAATTTATGTTTTTTTAATGAAATTTGAGTATTTTAAAGTTGTCGAGTATTCCTGAGCATTGGCCGAGATTTATGTAATGAGACATTTGCACATGCAGAATACTCCACCCCATCCGACAACTAATGGGACACCATTTGAACAAGTCCTAGAGTATGCACCTCAACATGAGGATAAATCTAAAATAATTATATAGCTTGGAAATCGTAAACTTTTATTATACCGAAAGGCATTTGCACACGCGGAATGCTCCGTCACTTCATTCTTGAACTAAATGACTTCTCTAGCGGTTGTAATGTCTTCTTACAGTTTTTTTACTATTGATAGTCATACAGAGCCTACTTAATTTTAACAGCGTCGATAATCAGTGGGGATTATGTGAAGTCTAGAGCAACCCCACTATGGGAGTCCAAAGCAGAATGTATGAGCATGTGGATATGGTTCTTTTGGAAGAATTATTCATATTAATGTTGTCGGTGCCTCTTAGTATATATACAATAACAATATCGGATGTGGTGCCTACTACCAGGTTAGATGCATCGATGAGGAACTTTGCATACACAACGGAATAAGAATCATTGTGATTGACCTCAGCTGAATGCAACCAAATGGATGATAACTATGAGTTCCACTACCTTCTCTGACTTAGCCAAGCATAATAGAGCTAACCAGTTGATGTTACACAGTGTGGTGGATATTTAGGATATCGTACGAGTTTGTAAGATGAATTTCCTAAAGTGGAAATATTGCGGAGTGGAAAGAAAAAAATGAAGTAGGAAAAAAAGCACAATGTATCGATCAAATTTGTAGACAACAAGCAAAGACATCGATGTGTTAGAGCCGTTCGAGGGAAGCTAAATTTATCTGTCTTTTAACGGTATTGAGCTTTCTTTTTGGGAAAACTGTTTGGTCTAGATGCTCATGTCACCTTATAGTTAAAAAAAACACATTTCAACCAAATACAATGGTGAAGAGTTAGAAGTGTTGTTTATGGTTTAACGAATTAAAAGGACGGTAGCAACACGATACAAAAAAATGTTGAGCTAGTCAATCCAAGCTCCATGTGTCGATTGCTCTAGGAGCATTAATTTATGCGCTATTGTCTACCATCTGATGACAATTATGACCAAAGGCGTTAAGCTCTCCAAAGGTGGCTCTTGGTGTGTGCTTCTTCCTAGTAGGTCACTCTAATTGGAATGGGTAAAGGTTGCTAACGTAATTCCTGCTAATTGGAAAGCAGGCGGCACTCTATGACACCCACATTCAGATCCCACCATAATTCTTACTTATTCCTTCTCCCAACAATTAAAAAAATGACAGTATATCTGCTCGTCCCATACAATTACTTGAGCTTACAACTAAAAGCGTGCTTGCAAAGTGCTAGAGGAAGTGCATAGTGCATTCTCATCCAGCACAACATACCTTTTTGCCTATAAATGCTTAACAACCTTGTGTTCAGTTAGTCTTGTGTAAAGTTTCATATTGCTTCCCCAATTTAGATTTCCCCACCTTTACACATCCCTGCCCTAATACCCCTTCTTTGCCCATTTTCCTCTCGCACTGTTTCTTTCCCTCCACTTTGATTTACTCACACGATAGCTTTTCGGCATTATTTATCCATCATACACTTCACGTACGATTGCTAGTTTTAATGATGATGAAGATATTTGTATGGAATTTCACATATAACACTTGTGAGTTGATAAAGTATATGTTCGTTGATCAAATTAATATAGATTATTTCTATGATCTCCATAACATTAATTGTTTCATGTGGTCACTACTTTTAGATGTGTTCATGTACCAACTAGTTTTAATTATTGATGTGTTGGCTTGTACATCCGTTGATCCACATTTTCAAACCAAGTGTCTTTTCTTTTTTATTGTAGAAGAATAGATCCATTTTTGCGCACACCATTCTCATCTGACTTGTTTGTCATATTCATTTACAAATTTGTCTATCGATCTTCATCTACTACATTCATATATAGTGTTCACCTACAAATATGCCTTTTCAAATTTTAATTGTCGTCCATTCCAAAATGTGTGAGCTAGATGTGAAAATGGAGTTGAATGTAACATACTATACATGTCTGTAATTGTCAATGCATGTGCTCTTCTAACAGCTCTATCTCGGTGCATGACTTGCAAGTTGTAACCTATTATCAGGGAACTTGTCACCCACGTAATTCAATTCACCATTCATCCACATATAGCCTTATTGGTGTCCAGTGTGAATTTGTAAAATATATGATATTCCATACATTTAGTCTTTTGTCTATAGTTCAATCTTCTCGTATAATAGAAGTTTAGGTTTGTTAGTAATTGTGTTATATAGGTTATAAGTCAAAAAAATATTATTTAATCATGTTGAAAGTGTATTCCAAGTTAGACTAAATCACAACTTGTTAAATCTGACACCACCTGCCACGTCCATATCAACAATATACCTTTTTAAATGACATACTATTTTTTTATTATGTGTGACTATGGTTTTTCTTTATTTTCTCTATTTATTTTTCTTAATTTTCTTTGTTTACTTTTTTTATTTCTTTGTTTTCCAGTCGTCGTTTTCTTACCTGTCATTGTTTTGTCTAGGGGAAGGGACCCCATAACCGTGCACTCTAACTTTGAGGGTGTTTATAGACATGTAAGTGCTTGATTAAGCCTTTGAAAAACCAGCAATCGGATAGACAAGGAATTTCTGAACATAAATATGTGTAATTTATAACTTATTCATACCTAATGTGACATGTGGAAAATAACCTATACAAAATGTGAAAAATGTAACATTTTAAACTAGTGACCCAAAACTGTTAATTTTTAGAACCACTTGTTATTAGTTTAATACTTTATAAATGCTTATTTGTTTGGTAAATGGTGCACATTAAATATTGTCAGCTGTGATCAATGTCACATATCATTGATCACATGGAAATGTAATTATTTGTGCCAGGTGTTTAATTGTGTTTAATTGTGTGGCAGAACTACTTGTGTTGGGACAAGTGATTGGACACCTTCCTTTCTCCCGTTCCAACCACATATGATATTTGATTTGCAGGAAACTTTAGAAAGTTTCAAGGATACCGATTTCTGGTATGTGGGCCAAGGAATATTGGTTCTGGATGCAGATGGATGTGGTCAAGCCAGGCGCCCTCCTCAATGCTAAGAAGAAAAATGGTGGTTGCATATTCCGTGAGTCCCTCCATGCGGCCTTTGTGACAATGCAAGGAAACGTTTGCAACATCAACGAGACTCTACAAACCAAATTCTCAAAGCTACAATGGCAATCAACAGCAATGTGTTGTCTAAGATGGAGGTTCCTGACATTTATTTGGAAGCTCTTCCAAAGGTGAGTGTGTAGCGTCTGTCATCTCTTGAATGCAGTGTATCGGATCAAAAGAGTATGGATAGTGCCTGAAACATTTTATTTATTTTTTCATTCAGAATGGAAGAGCCAGTCTTGGGGATATCATCTATCGCTACATAAATGCAAAACAGTTTTCTCCAGACTGTATGCTAGACTGCCTGGATTTGTCATTTGAGCACCATACACTAGAAATTGCAAACCGCATTGAAGCTGCTATCCATGTTTGGTGGCGAAAACTTCATGGGAGATAATCAGTGTTTGGAAAGGGAACCGACCAAACATGAAATCTTCTTGGGGTATTGTGAAAGACTTAATGGGAGATGCTGAGAAGAGAGAATTGCTGGCAGATAGAGCTGAAAGCCTTCTGTTAAGCCTGAAGCAGAGATTTCCTGGACTTTCACAGACTGTCTTGGACATGAACAAGATACAGTATAATCAGGTTTGTACGGAAGAATGTTTCTCTGCCCTTACTATATAACTCTTCAAAAGAATAGGATTACAAGTTTACATTGTTTTTAGGTTTAAATTAGAAATATTGGCCAATATGTTTGTGATAAGTGCAAACCCTATCTCCAGGAAACTCAGCTACAAGGACAGGGACTGCCAATCCAATACCCACATCTCTTTATATATAATATATGGTCACACCTTTATATACATGTAATCTCATGTCTGTATTAGAAAATGTGTCACTGTCCCGCATCCCATGTCTCCTGGTGGCTATGGTCGAAACTGAAAAAACTTTCCAAATGAGGCCAAGTATTAGAAGAGATTGATAACATTCTCATTATTTTCATGTCTTTCATCTTGCTGTGGAAATATGAATAGTGACTATAATTTTTTTTAAGACTAATTGTGTGAAGGGTTTGTTTGCAGGATGTTGGTCAATTTCCTCAATTTTCGCTCCTTCATTTTCTAAAACAGTCAACAAAATGCATCGTTTGAATGAGTCATCAGGGACTCTGGCCTGCAGATTGGATTGGTTTGCTCGCGTTTTCCCCGATCTAGTTTAGCAACATCTCTTAAACATATAAACTCTGCACCCCAATGAGTTTAGCAGCATCTCTAGTGGCTCTCATGGAGGCATCATTAAAATAGACAGGCACAAACTGTATCGACGAAATCACAGTATGCAAAAATGTGTTTTTAAACACATTATATTTTGGGAAATTGACAATACTTCTTCTTTAAACTACATTTTTAACAAGAAATTTTAATTTGTTGACACTAATTTGTTTGCAGAATTTTGTAAGTTGCTACTGAATAAATTTGTATTTTTTTCTCACTCACACAACCAAGAATGTCTTTCCCTTGCAGTTGCACATGTTTCACGTCTTGGATAGGAGTTTCATGGGTTTCTAAAGTAACAATTGCAATTTCGACATTCCCACTACACTAACATGTACATGCATCACCTTCTCAGAATTAAAGTTCCATTCAAGCAGGTAAGGTCGAGTGTGACCTTGCTAAGGCAATGATCTATTTTAAAGAATTGAGATTGAATGAGATGTTAATACCAAATAAAGAAATTACTAATATTTTTAGAATCTATGTACTTCACAAAACATGTCATAATGAACACAATTCCGAAGTCAATATTTTCGATACAATATTTCATAAAATTACAGCGAGAAGTTTTCTTTGCTGTAATATTCTGGAATATTGTATTTAACATATTGAAATGAAAAACAATATTTTAGATATGGTAATGATATATTGATATTATGTGCAATTGTTAGATTGAATGGCATAAACTCGAGTTCTTTGACATACCATTACAGCATATTGTTTTCCATTTCAAAATTTTAGATACATTCTTCCAGAAAATTACAGTAAAGAAAACTTCCAAAAGTTTTACATATATAACATTTATCAATATCGACTACAGCCTACTGCTAAGGCATTCGATTACATATTTGACAAAATATTTGTTTAAGGTTTATTAGGACTTATATTATGCATTTTACATATTTGTGAAAATATGTGAAATCCTAGCTACCATTAGGGAATTCTGTTACAAGTTTGACAAAATTTACTAATGCTTACTAAAAAGGTAATGTAAACCAAAATTTGTACAACTTTTCACTTAATAGTTTGGCCAAAATCCTGGAAATGGTGGAGGTTGCACTTCCTCGTGATTCTCTGATGTGGTAGCATTCACAAATTGAACTGCAGTAGGTAGCATGGTAGGAGGTGTACCCTGAACATTTGCATTAGATTCTGAAAGTTGGCCAATCTGACTAAACAACGCTTGATCTAAAATTCCAGAATTTGTAACATTGTTTGTAGGAGAAGATGGGCAGCTAGATTGGTTATTAAAAATGGAAGAAAAAGCAGGCATGAATGTGTTATACATGCTCAACAAAATATGATGTTGATCAGGTAGGGGATTTGAGGGACTACTCAATCACCTATTTTGTCGGTCAGAATCCTTTTGTCGGTGTTGCCATTCCTTCATCCTTTTATCATGCTCTTTGGAGATTTTGGCATGCTCCTTTTTCAACTCATTCTCCTTTTTTCGTTGTAACTGGGCCTCTTCCTTTTTCTGCGTTTTCAATTCTCTTTCAATTTTAAGTTGTCCCTTCTTTTCTTTTTCTATTAACCTTTGTGCTTTCCTTTCATTTGTCTGCTTCCTTTTCCTTACCTTCAAATCTTCAATTTATCTTTTTTCTTGTCTCTTGTTCTTGAAGTAAATGCAAGTAGTCATCAGAGGTAAGTATTTGAGATTGCCTTCTAATTCTAATTGCACCATCATTTAGTCGTACATGGGTGTAAACCTTCTCAATTGGCAGTTTTAAGAATTTGCTTACTGGTTTATATGCTTGGTTGTTCTCATCTTGGTTGCAGGTCACCTCTTGGTTGTCTTGATTGGCTAAAAAGTCATCAACTTCAAAATTTCCTCTATCTAAACCATTTGCATCATGATCTCCCCACTCTGATGTGTTGGCATAATAGTGCACCACCTCACTTGGAAGAGGTGAGGGAGGAGATGGCATAGAAGTTGAAACTTCCTCATTGTTGAAATCAATTTGCATGCCCAGGTTAGCAGCCCCTTCTTTAATCCATTGAGGTGCCCTGAATTGTGTTGGTAAAATCATGCTATCATCAATATATGTATCTTCTTATGTTTGGCTCACATGAGTTGCTGAACTAAGGTGATCATCTTCTTCATTAAGTGTTTGGGGCTGATGAAAATCTGAAGGCATGCCAAAACATGTAGACTCAACATGCTCTTCCCTTGTTTTTTGGTTTTCCTCATTACCTACCACATTTTTTGCAATTTCTTCTAAACAACGTTGCACATCTGCATCTTCCACTCCCGCCATCCTCAATATGTTTTCAATCGTTGTCACCTCATCTTCTTCAACATCAAAGGCCTCACTTGGCCTCATATCATTGGAAAGAGCATTATGATCAAGTGGCCATATACCTTTCCTTTGAAAACTTGCCTTGATATTTTTAGGTGTAAGTGCAAGTTGGAAAGCCCGACTGCCAAGTTTTGCCAATTCTGTCCTCCTTATTTCAAGACCTGGGTTCCTTGCCATCCATTTAGACCTCATTGTTTTAAAATAGTTCTTGAATGGAGAGAACACACTAACATCTAATGGTTGAATCTTATGGTTGGTATGTGCTGGTAGAGTCAGAAGGTCAATGCCTAAATTTCTAGCCTCTTGGATTGTGCCTAAAGCTACATGGCTGCCATGACCATCAAATATGAGAAGATGCCTATTTTTTGGTGAAACCCCACCTAGAACTGATCTTGCACAAAATGATGTAACCAATTCATAAACAACTCTTTTGTCATCCAAGCATGTGGTTGGGTTGCCATGCATGCTCTAGGTTCACATCCAGCTATATAGTTCTTCAGTTGTCTCTTTGCTTTGAAAAGATAAAATCCATGAATGCTTTGTCCAGCTACATTAACACAACATAATATGGTAATCCAGTCCCTACTTTTTGACATAATATGTGGAACACTTCTACATCCCAACTTAGCAATGACACGCATTCCACAATTCCTGCCTGCTTGAACACCAGTTTCATCACAGTTCCATATTTTTTTTGGCCCATACTGATTTGCAATATATATTTTTTGCAAGTTATCATAAAAAGCAGCAACAATTATTGGCCTTAACATGATTGCTCTATCTCGGTCAAGGCATTCTGCAGTTCTTATTATCAAGTCAAGATGACATCTTCGAAAACCATGCCACCATGAATTTCCTAGGTAGGCCATCTTTGAATGGGTTTGGTCTACATTGGCACATGTGTGCTACATAGGCCTTTAAGTGAATGACTTCAAGACCATGGCCAAGTTCAGCCATATCTTGACACCAAGTAACAATTTTTATCTCTTCCTCATCTATTAAAATAGTTGGAGGTCCCTTCCTCTTACTGGTTCTTTTTCCATACAACCAATCAGTCACATTTGTACTAGGGATTCCCCACTTAGTTGTTGCTTGACGCGCGGACATTCCATTTTCTTCCACATCCCTTAAGGTTGCTTTCATGTCAGCTTTTGTCCATTGCCCTCTTATGTATACTTTCTTTGTTATAGACAGTACTTCCAGTTACTTCCACAGTTGGATTAATAAGGTTGATTTCAGGATCTTGGGCGGCTGTGATATTCTCATCAAAAGAAAATTCTTTACCTTTTGGTGGATGCCTCGTTTTATTGGAAGTTGTTCTTTTCTTATGTATCTTAACTGCATTGATGAAGGTAGAATTTTGTGCTTTGGCTCTTGACTGATTCTTCCTTTGATTGGTTGTGGTGGATTTTTGAGGTTGTTTCTCAACTATATTATCCTCATCAAAAGAGATATTTGTGAACTTCGCCCCCCTCTGCAAGTTACTCCTTGTTTTTCTAACTGGTCTTTTGGCAGGCTACTTTGCACGTGCCATTATGAAATGCAAGAAACTATGTTTTTTCAATTAATCCTCTGTTAGCATATTTGGCTACACTATTTAAATGCATGTATATTTATAAGCATGTAAACTTACAGTAAATTTCATTAGCAAAATGTAGAATACATGCAATTTTTTAGCAAAACTATGCAATAAATATGTTTATTTCCAGGAAAGTGTTTTCAGGTTATCATTAAAACAGTAGTTATGAATAATGACAGATGATGCAATTGAAAAAACATAGGATTCATGATTTAAATTGTAGTGATTTTAAAAATTAGGTTAACATTAAAATTGTTATTTTAAGAATAATAATGAGCTGCTCATTTGGAGATAGAATATAAACGCTTTGGATTTCCAACAAAAAAACAATTTATTGTTTTTATCATAAATCAAATTAGGTGTTGCTTATAAACTATCTAAATGAGCCATTATTGTTCATAACAATTTTAATGGTAAACTATCTATTTTGAGATACAATTTTTTTTACCAAAAAAAATATAAAATAAACTTCTATACAATATAATTAATGAAGGATTGAACAAGATTACCAAGATGTAAATCAATAGGAAATGGAAGATATTGCACTTGGCTAGTTAGCAGCTTTTGCACAGCATGGAAGAGATTGCCCTTAGCTAGTTAGCAACCTTTGCACAACAAGAAGATGTAAACATCCAGCAACAACAAGTTAGTGTTTGCACAGCAAAATGTAAATCAATAGAAAATCCTTTTTTGAATGGGAAAGAAGTATTCGACTCAACTCTACTATTTATAGATTTTACTCATAAATTTGGATCCATGTTTTATCTGTGTGCTTGATTTCTATTGGCTGAGGGAGTTTGACATGGATTGGTAAAGTAAATAAAACAATTTCTTTGTTATATTTGACACTTTAGTTGATCCATGCACTCGAATTCTATTGGGTGAGAGAGTTAGGTGGAGATGGAATGTGAAATACATCACTTTGATTGTGAAATTATTAATTATATTTTTGAAATCTTGTTCAATCCTTCATTAATTGTGATTTTTCTTGTAAATAGTGAGCCTTACAACACTTTTCTTGTTTGCAGGTGCTTGCATTTAATATAGAAGATGACATTGGAGGTTGGGAGATTTTGGATGAATAAATTTTAGATATGGATTTGAATTTGTCAAAATCAATATAAATAGTTGGACATTGATGAACCCTTTAAATTTGTTACTAGGACAGATGTATGTACATAAAAATATAATATGATGTAAGCAAGTGAATTTAGTATTGAAAGAAAATATATTTATTACTGCACAAATAATTGTTTAACATTGTACATGTTGGAGCCTTAAAAAACTTAAATGGCACTAGTAGTTGATGTTGAAATAACCTCTTTATATTAATATATAATGTATTAATTTGCAGATGTGCACTTTATTTGGTGAGAATGTCATATATTTACACTTAAATATTGAAATAACAATACATAATAAATTTCACAATAACTAAGGAAATATTGAACATATTTATGTCACTTTTCATTTAATCTATGAGCAAATAAGTTTCTACCAAAGGTTTCAAAAACTGCTAAAACACTCTCAATCATTAGACCCTGCATGGTTATGGGGTCCCTTCCCGATGGTAAATTGGATCAAAGATAATAGATATTATTTGGGTAGGAACTGTCTATTTTGTGGAAAAGAAGTGGGGCATACAAGGATTTAATTCCCACCTTTTTTATTTCCAACTTTGCATTCATATCTTCATTTTATCCAACAAACTAAATGTCGTCTAATTGAAAACCTTTGCACCGTAAATAAATATATAGAAAAATAACAAATCCCATTTTATGGTAGTCACCATGCCATCGTTACAAGACAACCCCTATGACATGTAGTGGACACATGTTCTCCTTAGGAATCAAAGTATAGACAACCCCCATGCATGAAAGACGTGGACATCATTTATTCCCTAGCTACAACCAATGAATAAGGTTTGTTATATTAGGGTTCATGAGGCAATATTGTTAAAGTGTGGAGGATGTCAGATTTCAAATATATGGATTCCATTCAAGCTCACCATGACACCATCAATTATGTGGTCGTCGAGCCCCATTGGTTTAGTTTTCACTAATTTCGACAATTGCATAAGTTAAAGTATGGAGGACATTCAAGACCACCCAATACAATCCTCTCACATTCCTCCACCATTGGGGCAAAGATGCGTAAATTTTCTCAAAAAACATTACTATGCTTCATGTTGGATTTTCTTGTGTTAAAGAGACTACATCTCATCCACATTGGCCACTGGTGATTGCGTAATTTCATTTATCCATTGTATTAGATGCATGAACAAAATACGATGAAGTTTTAATTATTCAGTTTGTGAAGTTACGTATCTTGACCCTGTGGAAATATATTTTTCATTAGATAAGATAATAAATATTGTTGGAAAAAAACACTTTTTCTACTTTTTTTATTCTTTAATACATTATAAAATCTACATGTTGCTCATATGACCAACTGTTGGGGGGGGCTCAAATATTGATGACTATTTGTGCATCCCTTATTTCCTACAATTACTTGAGCTTACAGTTGAAAAGGGGGGCTACATAGCGCTATAAGAATTGAACATTGTAGTTGGGTTTTGACCCTGGAACCTATTGGATTTTCCCTTTTTTTCCCTTGCATGAATAATGCAAATGAGATTAAGAATATAAAGTGGAGCACAAATAAAAGATATTATTTGGGTAGGAAAGAAATGACCCATGGAATAGGTATAGGACATGTAGGTATTTAATTCCCACGTTTTTATTTCTAACTTTCCATTCATATCTTCACCTTATCTAACATATTAAACACATCTAATGAAAAAATCTTGACGCCAGAGAAAAGAAAATTAAAAAATCGCAAATCCTCTATTATGGCGGTTAGCGTGATGTCACCGCTGAATAACCATTATGGCAAGCCGAGAATGGTTCGACTCCCTGACAATTTAAGTTTAGATAACCCTCGTGAATGTAGGACATGGACACCATTTCTTCACTTCCTATGACTAATGAACAAGGTGTGTTGTACTCGGGTTCATCAAACAAACTTGTCAATGAGTGGAGGATGTCAAATTTCAAATGTGTGGACTCCATTCAAGCTCACCACAGCACCGTCAATTTCATCGTCGTCGATCCTAGTTGTTTGATTTTCATAGGTTTCATCGACTGTACATTTAAATTATGGAAGAGGCTCGAGACCGCCCAATACCATGTTCTCACATTCCTCCATCCACTAGGATGAAGATGCATAAGTTTTAATCAAAAAAATATTGTTCTTATATGTGTTGGATTTGCTTACATTAAAGATGCGACATTGAAAAGGGGGCTACAAAGTCTACAATAAGCAAACATTGTGGTTGGATTTCAATCTTTGAACCTTTTAGATTTTCCGCATTTTCTATTTTGGCCCCTTTAAGCATAAATTGCACTCGAGTGAATAATGCAAGCGAGATCGAGAAAATAAAGTGGAACACAAATAGCAAATATTATGTGGTAGAAACAATATGAGTTATGGATTAGGTGTGGGACATGCATGTATTCAACTCCATCCATTTTATTTCCAACTTTTCATTCATGTCTTTATCTTATCTAACACATTAAATGTCGTCCAATTGAAAGCCTTAAAGCCGTAAAAAATAGTAAAGTCTATTGTATATCGGTGGTCATTGATGGACGACATCATCACGAGGTATGTTGATGCGAGAAACCCTATGCTGCCATATTAGCTAAAGAGAAACCTTAATTATAAATGTGTGTGAAATCGCTACCCTAGGATGCAAATTCCACTCCACATATTTGCATCTCTAATGTGTCCCGTGAAACTTGTAAACGAATTCACCTTAGATTAACATTTTCTCTAACTACCCAAAAAATATAAGGGTCATCATTTCAAACATCAGATATTGACATTGGTATAATGATTGACCATTCCTTGCATCCTGAGACATCTCCAAGTGTGTTGCCTCAACAAACTGCTATTGCACCCCCTTTCCGCTTCAATCAATCGACAAAAATAGTGCATGGCCATAAGAAAAAAGAGTTTCCTAAGACATCTACAAGTGTGTTTCCTCAACAAACTGCTACTGCACCCCCTTTCAGCTTTAATCAATTGACAAAAATAGCACATGGTCATAAGAAAAAAGAGTTTTGTATTACTTCCCTGTAATATTTTCCTTGTCCTTGGCCTTCTCCTCCCTCAAACCCCTTCTTCATTGCTCCTCTTCCTCTAGCAATGTTTCACTCCTATGACACATCCCCTACAGTGTCTCCATTGCACCATTAATGTGCAATTACTAGTAATAATTTCCATGAGGCTAACTAGTCTATGGGACTCAAAGCTACAATTGAAGTATACAAACTCATCCTAAGCATTACCCTAATAACTTTGCATAGAAACCATTATCTTTTTTACGTTGCATATCTTAGTGTGGATCTTGACTAGAAGATTTGTTGTTTTGACAAGTCTTTCTTCGTTGATATCCAACAATATATTATAAACACTTAATTATAACAACATATTAACCAATTAATTCTTCATCTCATCTAATTCCCATGATGTTCCACTATTTTGTCCACTTGCCCTCCATTTTCAAATATGCTCCACTATTCCAGCTACCTACACTCCATTTTTCAAAGATGCCTCACTATTTCACCCATTTGCCCTTCATTTTCAAACATGTTTCACTATTCCACCTACCCCTCTCCCCCACTTCCAAAATTTGTTATTATTCATACATTATTCATCTACTTAATTTCTCATTAGTTTTAAGAGAAATTAATTAACCTCATTCCCTAAGTATACCCAGTACCCTATAAATACACCCCTCCCACCTCCCATCTAAGAAAAAAATCAAGAGAATGCCCTCATTACACTCCTAATCCCTTTTGATCCTTTATAATGTGTGTTTGATCCCTGACATCCTTCATACTCATAGCCCATTCTCCTCTTGGCGAAGCAAATTCATGTTGTTAGATTGATCAAGCATGGAGGATCACATCTTGGGGCACCTACATACGACCATAACACGAGTGTATAGTAAAAATTAATATATTTTATTTCATATTTCCATTAGCATTTTATTTCCTAAATTGTACTTGAATGTCCTTTATTACAGTTGGTTAAACCACTTATCTGAGAAAGATTCCATCATGTGCCAACTAATACTAACTGACATGTAATCCTCAATGTAATTAAAAAATATTTAATAATCCATATATAAGATATTTATCACACTAAAATCATTGCAAGAATAAATTTTATCTAATTCTAATCTAAAATAATGGTGGGACTCCCCATAAGCCTGTTTATTTACGTAGTTTTGGTTTGGAGATTTTATGATCTAACATATCTTGTAGATAATCTAAATCGAAGCCTACATATATATTGGAATGGAATGGTTTTAATTATATCCACAAGTTCCAATGGTTTATGGGATCATCGATTAAACAATTTTTTCCCTACTCAAAGATTTGTGAGGTTCATGATAAGCTTTACAAGGATTTTCTTTCTTATGTTAATTTGAGTTAGCAACACTCGTTACTCTTGTATTCTTTTTCTACATTGAATAGTTCATCCATGGAGACCACACTCAACATTTCCATATTTGTGGCCTGTATGTACATGTATCAAGGACATTCTACGAATGAAGTGCTCATTTTTTTAACGCCCCATTGGTGCAGAAGACACAAATCCTCTCTTTCACTACTCCTTAGGAATCATTAATCTCCATGTCTCACATCTAATCCTATGAGAGTTGGTCTTAATTGAGCAATGATTTTTTTTTTATCTCTGTTTATTTTCAACCCTTATATGTGCTTTTTCTCTATGCTCATGGGTCCAGTTGAACACTGAAATATAGTGTTGTCTTTTCATGCTTTATTATTTCCTCCACATTGTTCTAAGCCTTGTCATTCACATAATTTGTATCTTTATTTCAATTTAGGAATTTGGTTAAATTGATATTCCATTTACTCATCCACTTGTGGTTCTACTTCATCCCAATTGTTCTTCCTTTTGTTTGACTCTTCATCTTTTGCGGCACTAGGCCACTATTTTAACCATTTCCTAATTACTTAATTGAGAAATAATGAATTAGGAATGATTTAAAGAATATTACGATGATTATTATTCTTAATTAATTAGTTAACATTAACCATGCACATTCAGAATAAAACATTTTTACTTGCAATTGTCTTAACATGTTATGATAACTGCTTAAAACATGCAAATGGACAATAAGTTAGTTGTACAGAGGAGTAAAGGGTTGGTCTAGGTGTGTAGACTAGGAGAAATAGGTGTTTTGGACCTAGAAATGCTTCATCTTTTATTTTGAGAACTATAAACTGCTCTAGAGTGAGATCATACAACTATTATACAATTTTTACTAATTTCTGTATGGTCCTGACTTGTTTTGTATGATTTCAAACCTATGCAGGATGAGGTTCTACAAAAAAAATTCCCTTCACTTTCCTAAAAGTGAGTTTCGTTATGTTAAAGTAGGTATTTACCTTAGCTCATGTTCACCTAGGTACTATATTTACCTTTATTGTATTTATCCTCACCCACTTATGTGTGTGAATATTTATTTTATTTTATTTAGATATTATGGAGACATTATCTAGTTATTAGGTATAGTTCTTTCCTTGATCTATGGTATTGACTAGATCTTTCATGACTAGTTCTTTCCTAAATCGATGGTCTTGATAACTGAGTTGATGCCTAGTTCTTTCCTTAATGTATGACTTGATCTATGACCTTAACTGGTTCTTAGATTGATATTCCTTGCTTATATAAGCAAAGTCCATTCTCATTGTATTTCATGTGAGTTCCATAATAATATATGATATTGTTGTTCATTTGTTTGCATAAGGTTTATGTAAAGGACCCATTATGGAAAATTACTTTCATCTTATTGTGCGTGGTGTTTAATTAGCATATAAGTTATTCGTGGGTTAGTATGATTTATTTATCGGTTCTTTTATGGTATCAGAGCTGGAGATTATTGTTGACATCCGTCTGTAAGTTTTATTTTACAAATAAAAGTTTTTTGTATATTCATATATTCAGGATTTGTTTGTATTTTGTTAATGCATGCATTTTGTGATCCCTATTAGTAGGTGCTTAACTTCAAACCCCTTTGATTTTACTTGTGTGGTGAAGGCAAGAGCATTTTATTTTGTTTAAGTGGCAACTAAAATAAATAGTAGAGCATAAAATTGAAATGTATCTTTTAATCGGTAACTCGGATTTGAGTGTCTTTTTTTTTGCAAAAGTGTTTATTCTTTCATGATCTTTCCATTGGAAAGTATTTATTTTGATGAAACCCACTCTAATTATAAGGTGTCATGTTGTAACACACACTAAATTATAAAGTGCCAAAATCTAGGGGGTTGCATTGTTGCATTGCTTGGTTCTTGCATTTTTTTGGGTGATTTTTGAGAATGATGTATTTATCTACTTTTGCATTAGATCATGTTGAGTCATTAACAACACATAATTACCACACATAGGAAACCAAGAATGGAAACAATAATTAATTGGAAAGGATTATGGGCTTTAACTTCTTTAGAACAACCAATGTACACTAGAGAATATGAGAAATTTGAGTACCAATGCAAATTTGATGAGTGTATGGGTTTGATAGGAACTTATGTAAGTGAGAGTCTTTTGTTTCATTTGGAAAATTGTAACTCTCCTTTCAAAGGGATATGGAAGAAATTGAGAAACCACTAACAAAAACATGAAGCAAACCCTTTCTCTGAAAACTAAAGACATCACTCTATCAAACAACACTTGAATACCAGTTGTTGGGGATTCGGGACTGTGGAGTAGTGCATGTTCAATATTTAATAACAATCAAAATCATGCAGACAGGATCAATAAATCAATTCCCCAAAATTGTTGGTCTCTCAACAGTGGAAGTATAAATTAGAATAATTCTGAATTAAAACATTTACTGTGCACACACATAACTACAACGTGTACCGTGGTTCACCCAATGCGGGTTCCGTCCACCAAAAATATTAGATCTCATTTAGTATAATATAACAAAATTACAAACCAAATCTTCAAGAATATTATCCTCTCCTCTAGATTCTAAACAGATATCCATGAGTGCACTACAACCATTCCTCCAAACCACCACCAGTAGATTCTCATATACCTAAGAATTACTACATTTTTGAACTTACTACTGAGTTCTTTATGGATGTGCAACAAGACCTCTCACATGGGTCTACCATATATGCAACTATAACTGTACACCAAGTTAGTAAGTTTGTCTCTCTATCACTGCATCAACATATGCAAACATTTGAAAACAACCTCCTAGTATAATATCTAGATCTATTCGTGGATCAACAATACAACATGATCTCATGGATCTATGAATTACAAGATCTCACTTGTTTGCAACATTTGGATCTATACCCATATAAGACTAGATCTACATGGATCAACAATACATCATGATCTCGTATGGATCTACAATAGCAAGTGATCTCACCAATATGTGCTTATCTACAAGAAGAAACTCTATGTGATTTGCATAACTATGCAAGCCATTAGAATGAGACAGTGGCAACTATACAAAGGAAATACAATAGAAGATGTTAAAATCTCTTCTCACTATTGAGATGTTGCTTTGCCATAGTTGTACCTGTTATTTCCTTATGTCCAGCTTGTCTCCATTGGAACCTATTCTTTCTTTCTGTTCTTCTTCATCACCTCAATCTAGGTAGTGGTCAAGGATCATAACTCAATCCTTGTCCAATTAACCTTCTAACCCTAGCTCTTCATGCTTATATAAGCATCTAGGGGAACTTAAGGCACCTTAGCTATGTATTTACATCCTTTAGATGCAACTTTATAGGACAAAGTTAGATCTAATTCCATTGTGAGTTGAATATAAACTTTCATGTGACAGGGAACCAAGTGTCGTGTAACCCTTACCGTGTGTTGATTACTGTCTGACCGATGTCATAACAAGTGTCTGACCGCGATGCCAGTCACTTCTTGACTGATGTCAGTCACTATAAAACCCAGTCACTTTATGATACATGCTCCAGTGAAGTTATTTAGCTCAACAACCTAACATTTTGTTTCATTTGGAAAAATGTGACTCTCCTTTCAAAATATGGGAGAAATTGGAGGATTTATTTGGTAAGGTGGATCATATGAGAGCCATGCAACTTGAAATTGAGATCACCTCTCTTAATCCTGAAGATTTTCCAACAATTATAGACTATCTTACCAAGTTCAAGCATTTGTTGACACGTTGAAGGGGAGTGGAAGAGATAAGAAAGATGAAGAGTGTGTTTACTTGATTCTATCCAAGTTGAGAGGACCATTTCAAATATTTTCTTCTACCTTTTTCTCTAGCATGGATGCCTTAGGTGACACATTCAAAATGCCTGACTTAGAAACATTTTGTGAAAGACTTACTAGGGAAGAATCCAAATTGTCTCACCTTGAGTCTTCCACCTCTCAAAAGGAATTAGTTGCATCTAATCCTAAGGGCAAGGGAAAACCAAAAAGTAAAACCAAATCTACCTCTTCTCCATCTCAAAGTGCTCCTAAACCCAAAGAAAACAACTCTAAACCCAAGGAGTCTTCTAAATCCAAGAATAAGTCTAGCCTTTCATGCTCTTTTTATGGGGGTAGTGGTCATGAAGAACATAGGTGTTATAAGCGAATGCAAGCCTT
Source organism: Taxus chinensis (assembly GCA_019776745.2). NCBI lineage: Eukaryota > Viridiplantae > Streptophyta > Pinopsida > Cupressales > Taxaceae > Taxus > Taxus chinensis. Next base: position 622,532,963 of record CM034152.1, on the reverse strand, counting down.
AGAGGATGCAGTCAAGAAACAAAAAATTTCTATCTCCACTCCACCTCCTTCTAATCAACATGGAAAAGTGCTTAATGTTGTTAGGAGATCTCAGTCACACTTGCAGACTTGGGTTATAGATTCTGGTGCTTCTCATCACATGACTTCTTCCAAGGAGTCTTTTGTTTCTCTAGGTTTGAGTTCTACTTCCAAAATTGAGGTTGGAGATTCTTCCTTTCTTTCTGTTAAAGGAAAAGGTGATATACAACTTGATGGTGGAAGTATCCAAGATGCACTATATGTTCCTAACATCACTACAAATTTGCTTTCTGTATATCAAATTTGTCATTCTAGTCAAGGGAAAATAGTGACTTTTACACCACATGGGGTAGAAGTACAAACTTTGTTGGAGCCTTATTCACTTGTTGCTTAAGGTATTGTTGATCATAGTTCTAGACTATATCACTTTGAGGGTTTTGATGACACTTCTTCTATAGGGACATGATTGGTTTCTCATGCAAATTTAGAGAGTAAGCTTTGGCATGAAAGATTTGGACATCTTAATTACAAATATTTGAAGGAGTTGAGCACTCATGGTATGGTAGATGGTCTTCCTAGAGTTTCTTGTCTTGAGGGAGTTTGTCATGGCTATGCATTAGGGAAACAACACCAAGATCCATTTCCTAAGAATTTGTCCAAGAGAGCTTCTTCACCACTTGAGCTTGTGCATAGTGACTTGATGGTTTTTCCTACCCCCTCTTTCAATGGAGCTAAGTATGCACTTACCTTTATTGATAATTTCTCAAGGCATACTTGGGTTTATTTTCTCAAGTACAAAAGTGATTTTTTTTCACACTTCAAAGTCTTCAAGGCTTTGGTCGAGAAATAATCTTCTAGTTGCATAAAGAACCTTCACACTGATAATGGGGGGGAGTACTTCAACAATGTGTTTTCTAATTTTTTGGAAACTCAAGGCATTATTCACCAGCATTTTGTTCCTCATACTCCACAACAAAATGGCTTAGCAGAACAGAAAGAATAGAACTTTGAAGGAAATGGCTAACTGTATGATGCATTCTAGAGATTTACCTCCTATCTACTGGGAAGAAGCAGTTAATTGTGCTAACTACATTCAGAATCACACACCACACAGAGCACTTGAGCATTTGACTCCAGAGGAAGCTTGGTCCAACACTAAGCCAGATGTCTCATTTTTTCGAGTCTTTAGGAGCCATGCTTGGGACTTTGTGCCAAAGAAGAAAAGGAAAGCTTTGGATAAGAAGAGAAAACCCTTGATCTTTGTAGGGTATTGTGAGGACATGAGAGCTTATCGACTTTTAGATCGTGATACTCATGATGTTCTTTTTCAAACACATGTTCAATTTGATGAGTGTTTCACTCCTCATGATTCTTCATCTTCTTCCATGCCTCCTTCTTCTTCATCTCATCTTGAGGATCCTTTCTTTGAGGAGGTTGATGAGGAGGTTATAGATGTTGAGGATCTTATTCCCACTGATGTTGTCATTATGCCTAAGTGGGCTCATACTACAGTTTCTAAGGCAACACCTTTCATACAGGATCTTCCACCCACTAGGCATCATCACACACATTCTACAAGTTCTGGAATTTTGTGTCAGGAAGTTTTTGAGGATCCACAGTATTTTTCAAAGGCTCATGGGATACATGAGTGGGATGATGCAATGGCAGCTGACTATTCTTCTTTGATGAAGAATCATACTTGGGATTTGGTATCTCTTCCTAAAGGAAGAAATATGGTTAGGTGTAAGTGGGTATACCAAACCAAATACACAGCTGATGGGTCCATTGACAAGTATAAGGCTTTTCTTGTTGCAAAGGGTTTTTCACAAGTTGAAGGTATTGATTACTCTGAGACTTTTGCACCTGTTGCCAAGATGGATTTTGTACGCCTTGTACTTGTTATTGCTGCATCACAGGGGTGGCCCGTATACCAGATGGATGTGAAGAGTTCCTTCTTACATGGATATTTACATGAGGAAATATACATGGAACAATGTGTTGGATTTTTTCAAGATTCTTCTCTTGTTTGTAGGCTCCGAAGGTCTCTCTACGGTCTCAAACAAGCCCCTCGGGCTTGGTATGAGAAGATGGATTCTTTTCTTCTATCTACTATTTTTGTTCATTGCCACTCCAATCATACAGTGTATCTCCAACATGTTTGTGAGGATATTGTGATACTTGTCTTGTATGTTAATGATTTGTTACTTACTGACAGCTCTTCTTCCCACATTCAGACTATTCAGAGGGCTCTTTCTACATAGTTTGACATGACAAATCTTGGGTTATTGCATTATTTCCTTGGATTGCAAATTTCTCAGACAGATTCAGGGATTCATTTGAGTCAGCAAAAGTACACCCATGATCTTCTTCGGCACTTTGATATGGTTGATTGCAAGCCAAGTCCATCTCCTTTTCAGTTTGGGGTTACTCTTACTTCCACATGTACCACTCCACTTTGTGATCCTACATTGTATAGGCAGTTGGTTGGGAGTCTCATGTACTTGACCCATACTCACCCTAATATTTCATTTGTAGTAGGGCTTGTATCTCAGTTTTCACATTCTCCTCATAGTAGTCACTAAAAGATTGCTAAAAGGATTTTGCATTATTTATAGGGGCACTTCCCACTTTGGACTACACTACAATAGGGGTTCTTCTTAGTTGGTTGGATATACAGATTCAAATTGGGAAAGTTCTATTTGATGACAGATGTTCCACTTCTGGCTATATTTTTTGTCTTGGTTCTTCTCGAGTTGAGTTGGATGTGCTAAAAAAGTAGCAGGTTATTACAACTTACATCTTACACAGTAATCTGGTGTAGTTAGGGAACCAATGTCGGTCACCTGGGAGGAACCGACACCAGTTCTTTAGCATCTGGAAGTTACTGACACTAGTCAGCATCACTAGGAACCAACACTGACCTGTACGTTTATGTTTTTCATTTTAGAGTGGGATTCACATCTTGCAACCTTTGATTTACCAGGTGATCTAAAATATGTAGATACACAAGGTGCCCTTCATTTTGTGTATGCTTATATAAGCATGAAAGCTAGGGTTAGAAGGTTAATTAGAGTAATCCTTGGTTGAGAGGATGGAAGAAGAAGAAAAATTTAGAATCAGGTTGCATGAAGACAGAGCTACCATGGAGAGAAGTGGGACATAAGGAAATAACAGGTGTATCTGGAATGTTGAGAAGAGGTTTCTTCTACTGTATTTCCTTTTTATAATTATTATCTAATTCTAATGGCTTCATAGTATGCAAAGAAAATCTATTTTCTTCTTGTAGATCCACATGTTGGTGATATCTTGTATTGTAGATCCATGAGATCATAGTTGTCTTGTTGATCCATGTAGATATAGGCTTGTATTGTTAGATCCATAAGTTCATTGTGAGATATTGTAGATAGATCCACAAGATCATCTCATATTGTTCATCCTATGTAGATCTAGATATTACCTTTAGGTTGTATTTTTGTTTGCACAGTGGCAGATACAGAGATGTGGAGAGACTTACTTATTGGTGCAGAGTTATGGTTGCACATTGGTAGACCCTTGTGAAAGGTCGTGTTTGACAGATTCACATGAGAGCTTGGTTGCATAGTGGGAGATGCAATAGTTCACTGATATGTGAGATCTATTGGGGGTTTGGAGGCATAGTTTTAGTGCACTAATGTAGATCCGTTTAGATATATGGAGGATCTAGATACTCTTGGAGAGATCTTAGATTGTATTCCTTGTATTGATAGAGTAAGGTTGTACTCTTTTTCATTATATATATTGAGATCTCCATCTTTGTTGGACGTACACTCATATTGGGTGAGCCAAGATATATGTTGTGTTGTGTGTGTGTACTTTTTTTTATTTGGATTTATCTAGTTTACACTTCCACTGCTGTAGATTTTGGCTTGGAATCTGTATAAATCAATATTTGCATGATTTGGTTTGTTATTGAATCATAACACTATTCCGTAGTCCTAATTCCCAACAACTGGTATAATTAGTATCTATTAGTTTAGAGCAACACTTTTGCTTTAGTATATTGTTAGTGGTTTACTTCAACAGTGTATGAGTGCAGGCTTTGTTTTAGCTGATGTAAAAATCACAGGAAGAGATTTAAATCTAAAGTGGAAGATAGAAATGTGAGGTTGCTGGAGAATATAGAGACCGACTTCATATCATGTGGCAACCAATGTCAATAGGGTGACTGTAGTTGGTTACTAGGGTGACCGTGGTCAAAAAAAGTTACTGGGGAACTTGGTTTTAAACAGAATATCATTGATATGAAGAAATTAAGAGTATGCATGGAATGTGTCTTGTTTGTTGAGGTGTCCCTGGTTCTTGGAGGCACAAACATGTTGGTCAGATAAAGATCCAAATTATGTCGAGGTATGGTTTTTTTATCTTGGTATTGCAGTGCTTGTATATTTTGGTTGGACATGCATGGTTTGTGATTATGAGATTTGAGTATGAGATAGAGGAACAACTATGCATCCTTGGTAAAGTTAAATGCATATGCTTCATTAGAGAGGTAGCAAATGTAATACGCACAGATCAAAGATGGGGCTTCAATCATAGAAGCATGTTCCTTCAGTTGAAGATGTGGATGAGTATCTTGGTGCTGGTAAGGTGATGTATTTCATCTTTGTGTCATTTATTGCATGTATTATTGTTGTTAAGTTTTTGTGCAACATTTGGGTATAGCTTCTTAAAATGACTGACTCAACACAACTATGCTGATTTTGGTCGGAGTAGGCACTTGGTTTGGTGTACTATGCCAATTTGTGGTGTTGTGTTCATTCCAGTAGCACCAAGTGTTAGTCAAGGGACACCGACATCAATCTCACAAAGGGGAACCGGTAACTGGTCAACATACTATGGTCTGTCTCTGTGACATGAGTTTGCACAAGGTTTTTTGTAGCAGAAGAGGGCATGGATGGTTTTAGTGTCCAATTTGGAGGATTAGGTTTCTTACACATATCATATAGGTAGAAATGAAGTAGATCACTTCAATGTTTGAATCAGAAAGAGGACAAAGCTGGCTCAAGAGTCTATGTAAAACATTTGGGTCAGTATTCAGGTATCTCTATTCGGTTCATGTTTTATTTCTTTTGTTTGAAGCAACTTGTATTATGTTTGGATTGTGTGCACAAGTAAAATATGCACCATGGATATTTGGTGTGTTTGACTTCAGATTTGTGAGATGTGTTGGAATCTTGAGGACAAGGGTATCTATTCTAAGGATGAGATCCTCAATGAAAAGTCATGAAGTAGACACAGTTGCAGGTAACGAAGATATTGTAATACACATGGATGAAAAGAAGGTGATTCACCTACTTCACAAGAAGTCCAAACTTATGCATGTAGAAGTATTGTTTGATAAGAAGGGAATCAATTTTATATTTATTTCATCTAGTTTTATTCCTCACTGATATATATTGGAGCTTTTGAGCTTGTTATTAGAAGCAGTGCAGGGGAGTTCATGTTACAATGAGAGCAAGCCATGGGTGATGGCATTACAGGTTGGACACATATGCATGTGTGGAGTGAGAGGAGTATAATCTACAAAACCTTTAGAGTGACACAAGGCACAAGTCGTTTTAGAGGACAGTCAATGGTTTTACAAGTATTTTATACTTAGTGCATGATGACGTCACTTCCAGTTTTATTTTATAGTGAAATTAATATCCTTATAAGATGGAAGTTGATGATTATTCAGTATGGGGTAAGAAGAGATAACAAATCTTTTACTTTTGAAAGGTAAATCACAGGAAAATTAGTTTGTTACAAGTTATAGTGTGACAACAATGTATATTTACATCTTGTTGATGTTGCCCTTGTTTTCTTTCATCTTGGATGGTTAAATGCAAATTATGTTGATGACATGTTTGTTGGTATTTGCACTATTATTAGTAGCATGGTTAGCATGATTGTTGTTGTTGACATTGATGAAGCACAAGATTCATATGTGGCTTTGGAGTTAGTTGGTGAGAGACTTGGAGCTTCTAGAGAGGTTGATAATATGGATGGATGTATATGGTGAGTTTATACATGTGGATAGATTATGTTTTATGAGTCTATGATTATGCATGATATTTGTTTTGCACATGGATGGCATATGAGCATGTGTTTAGATGCCCATTGAGCCCTGAGTAGGGGATGTTTTTATTTCCTCTTATTACTATGTTACTCCATGATAGTGTGTTTTCTAAAGATGGTTATGTAGACACCAAAATTAGGTCATACTACCCTTATAAACATTTTAAATTAAATTAACCATACCTTACCTATTCATATCCCATAGTGCACATGATTAATTGAATTAATTACCTTAATTAATTTAATTAACATCCTCACTTGACCACCTCACCCAGCCAACTCACCTATCCACCTCACTCCATGACCCACTCAAACCCCATTAATGACCTAAGACCAAGTCTAAGCCTATCCTAACCAACTAGGACTTAGTCTAAACCTAGACTTAACTCCTATTAACAAACCTAAGAGGAATCTTACTCATCCTTCTATGATCTATCACTCGAGACTCAGATGAAGATTGAAGACCATGCCAAAAATAGTAACAATCAGGCTATTTTTGGCCAACCTAGATATTCCCACCTTAATTAATGCTGGTTATACCTCAACCAATGTCGGTCCCCTAACCGTCACCAGTTAGGTTAAATACATTTCCAAAATCCTTTTGTTGAGGTTTTAAACATTCGATTTAGGATCTCACACAAACAAAGACTTGGAACACTCAAATTTTTGAAGCACTCAGGAAAAGGAAAGCACCCAGGAGCACTACCAACAACCATTGGCATCCATCACCTTCTTCACGATCATGAGATTCACACAGAGAAGCATAGAGGCTTGAACTTATATGGCACGTACATGATATCCCTTCTCTCTGGATCTCTGCCATCATTGTTTTCATCACCTGCACTCTCCAGACCCATTCTTCAGTAAGTACCTAACATCTCTTCAGTTATCTCTATTTTCTTTCAGTAAGATCATCATTCCTCTTAGTAATTTATTTTTTGTACATCCGTACATCTCCTTCCTCCCACCAACCTATCACCTTACCCTATCTAGCCCTTTCACCTATCTTCACCCTCTCCTAGTCATCCCTGAGTCACTAAGGCCATTTTATGACCTCACCTTCACCATTTCCAGCCTCTGAGCAATCATAGAGAGCTTGGAAACCAGTTTCTAAGAGCCTTTCACTAACTACCCCTACCAACGTTGATTAGCCAACCGACATCGGTCATCCTGCCAAACCGGCATCGGTCACACAGCTAACGTTGGTTATTGTGTCTGGCAACATACCTCAAACCAGCGAGCTCATATCCATTCCCCAACAACCCAAAATCACTTTTAACCTTTACCAGACCTTACCTCAGAGAATGTACCTGACTTACAACCCAATACCAGCCCATCACTTGACCCTTTTGACCTCAATCACCTTTTATTTGACCTTTCTTATTTATTTTGCACGAGATACCTAAATTGTTTCAATTCCAATAAGATTGTTATTTCATGTTTATTTTGGATAACATTAATATTGTTATATAAAAGTGGATTGACAACTTGTTCAGGAAGCATCACACTTCCCAAATCTAGCTTCTGCTAGGTAGTCCACTCATTGTTTTATTTAACTCTATCTGGTGCTATTGTTTTACACTTTACATGTAGTTCCTGCTTGCCAAAAGGGAGCTCTCGCAATCAGCATTGGATTAGGAAATCAGAACATGCGCACAACCTTCAACCAACATAAAAAACAAGTATTCCTCCTTGGCCTATCACCCTCTATTTGTTTCATTAACTTGTTAAGAATCCGGTGAAACATTTTGGCACGCCCAGTGGGACCCATCCCTCGCAAAAACATAACCTGAAACCACCCTTAGATCTTACCTCTTCATGGGACACCTTCCCAACCAAAAACTCTATTCTGATTCACAAAGTCAATCTAAAATAACATAAGCTAAAACATAAAATTCACTTTCGATAGGATTGTGTATTTTTCTTAGCATTTTTAGCTCAGAGTTGAGGTTACGTTCTTCAATTTATTCTTCCTTCACACTCCACCATCATAGTTGGTGTATTCGTAGACTGCTTATGAGTGTGTCAGGATCCCTCCTTCCCTCACCCCCAATTCTGCATCAACCACCACTAGCTCAACATTACCTTCATCCACCTTACCACCTGTGGTGTCTCAATTGGACCCCACATCCTGCTATAATTTCTTGCACCTTTGGCATCTATCACACCCATAGTGTCAATTATTCCTTCGTCAGTCACCTTAAGCATAGCACTCATATACACCCTTTCACCTCATATGTACCCGTTTGCATCACAACCACCCATAATGTCGGCAACCCATACCCCATTCCAAAACCTCATCCTTTCCATACCACAGTCTCTACCCCTCAATTACCAAAAGAGTCATTATGTCTACCCCACCTACTTATACATGTATCACCAACAACCCCCAATCTTGATCTATTGCCTATTCAAGGATATCTCTCCACCTGCATATATTCCCCCTTCACAATTCTCATACTCAGAATCACTTCATATACTGGGATTTCCGTCCACATCATACATCCATCAACAACCTCCTTATACTGCAGGGGGCTGCCCAATCATCACAACCCACCAGTGAACTTATAAATATGATGATGGAAAAGATGCAAGCATTAGAAGCATTAGTATCTGGCTCTCATAACTCCTTAACCTATGATGAAATCTGCAATGAGCCCATCCATTCATCTATTCCCATTCACCCATACCCTATACATTGGGAAATGCCCAAATTTAACCGGTTCAATAGTAAAGAAGACCCACATCAACACTTGTGGTCTTTCAAACATGGGTGTTATCTAATCGCCCACGACGATGCTTTAATCCTATGAACATTCCCCATGTCCTTAACGGGACCTCGCATTAGACTGGTATAATGGATTTACCTCAAGCATTATATTTACTCATTTAATCAAGTGTCTCAAGCCTTCTTGGACCATTTTTTAATTAATATTGTCAATAAATTCACTATGAACTGACTTGTACTCAACACAATAGTATGACGATGAATCGATCATAGTATATCGTTGCATATTGGCGAAGCCTTATCAACCAATTAACGTTCCAGTTACCTCAAGCTGAGCCTATAGAGTTTTTCAACTAGAGCTTATGTCAGGCACATCTCACCAAATCTACAAGTACAAACCTTCCGTACCTTTGATGAAGCATTTACCATGGCACAAAAACTTGAAATTCGTGCCATTAAATAGAAGAAAATTCAATTGCAAAACAAAACACCACGTGTTCAAATCAAATGATGCCTCTTCATCTTTAAATCCCCAAAACAATGATTCAAAATCCAAAGGATTTGCCAACGTGGTAGTTCTCAAATTTGTCCCATCTCACCCATCTAACCAAGGAAAACCTTCCTCCAATCTTTCTCTCCATTCAAACTTTTCAGTTCAGACATGGGAATAACGAAAGTACACTCCAATTGGAGAGCCCTACTCTTCAGTCTTATAAAAGCTTCTTAAGGTTGGAGCCATTGCACTTCTAGCTATAAAACCAAATATTGGTTTTGACCCCACTCATCCTATGCATGCATGGTATAAGGAACGTGATTATTATAACTATCATCGCATCAAAGGCCATAGCGATGGTAATTGCATAACCTTCAAAAACATTGTCTAAGAAATGTTAGATAATGGAAATCTTGTCCTGGACAACCCAAATCACACCAGAAAATCAAAACTTACATATATTTAATAATTTTTTCCATAACCATACACCATCATCTTATCAAAATGGTGAACCTTTAACCAATCGACAACAATGTCTGTGAATTTCATGTTGTTTTTGAATTCATACCAACCATTCCTCAATTTCCTCTTATCCCCTCTATCAAGGAGATTCTAGCACGAGATCCTCTACCCACAGAGGATCCAACCTCATATAACTCCTTCACCCATAGAGGATTCTCCTTCATCTCCCCCTTCACCCACAGAGGAGTCCATAATTTATTCTGATGTTATTTCACCATCTACCTCACAACCTTACGAAAAATCAACGGTATTAATTCTCCAACCCATGGGAGAATCATCCTCATTTTCTTCTTCATTGAAAGAAGAATCTACCTCACCCCCACCTGTCTATCTCTCCTACCCATGGGGGATCCTTTAGATGTGCCATTTCCTATTGATGAAAATTCCCCATTAGCATTCTAGGTTCACTATTGATTTGTTCTCAGATATTTTACCTACAGATCCCAAGGCTAGCCAATTCCTTATCTCACAGACATATTTTATAGGGGCTGCCACTAAACCAACGACATATCCTCTTACAGTGGTACCATTTTCACACCTAGCCAGCTACTTGGATTATGTTGATAATTCCATGCTTTGGGGATGCCTTCGATTACCTTTTTCAACCCAAATATAGATGTCGCTTACTGATACCTCCACAATCTATCCGAAGGTATTTCAAGCGATCAAATTCAACCATGACCATGCTTATTAAAATGAATTATTCGTCATCACCCTTGCCTACATCCGAACCTTTAACCATAACCAAACCCATTCCTATGTGTAAGAACCTACCTACACCTAAATCTTCTCCCATATTTAGACCTATCACTACCCTAGGCGTCACAACGACATCAAGCTTGTCCATCCACCCATCAAATTAGACTTCGTCACTTCCTCCCAAGCTCACATTAAAACCAATTCTCCACCTAAAAAGAAGACCCAATTTTGTAGGCCCCACACACCAGTTTCACCTACCACACCTTTTTACCTTCACCCCTTCCATCTATCCTACGGCCTCACTCATCGACCTTGGCCAAGAAACTTCCTAGCCAAGGAAAATCAAAAACGTCGTAGTCCGCCTCTTCATCAATAATCCTTTATTAAAACCAACCTATCAGTGTAGCGTACACCTTCATCATTATCGGCATCTTTCTTACCACCTATACCCTCACCAGCTACCATAACCCCATCACTACCTATGCGACTTTCTTCTCTTCAACCCATACCTTCTACCCAACCTCTACCAACAACCTTTACTACACCTCTATTATCACCGTGGCTAACCCGTCCTCTACCACCATCTGTTTTCCCTTCTACATCATGTACTCTTACCTTGCCTTTACCCAAGAAGGTGCAATCCAAGGACAAGAACCCACTACCCTCCAAAAAGGTAGGTAAACCCACAACACCTTTTATTGCTAGTTCATCTACCACACCCTTACCCAGGAAGGTACAACCCAAGCCTAAAACAGTCCTGCCTACCAAATCGGTGGTCAAACAGATACCATATTCAATTCCACCTCTTGTAGCACCTCACATATCACAATCACCTACACTTTAATCTAGACCAACAGTCACCTCACATTGTGACCCATTGGCAGGTTCTTACGCCAACATTATAGCCAACCTGTTAAAGACTGTTATCATCACATTACCCCCCTTAAACCTTACAACCCACTCAAGCCCAAACCAAAAGGGTTTGACAATACTAAAATTTATGCCTACCATTGTGTGTTAGGACATGATGTAGAAAATTGTAAGGCTCTTAAATTTGTTGTCCTCCAACTTTTTCCTCTTGAACAAAACCTTGATGATGATTATCTCCTAGACGAGGGCCCATTTCCACCTCCACCTATCACCACACATCCTCACCCACTACCTATTTAGTGACCTGCATCACCACATCCACAACCCTTTTATCCACCTCCAAAATTCGAGATCAACATGGTCCGCATAAGAGAGCTCGCCAAAACCCCACCAAAATGCCAATGCACCCCACTCATTACGCAAGGTTCTTACCTCGCATTAGTTTTTTGTCCATCACATCAGTATACTACTCATGACATACATTCTCCATCCACTTCTCTTCCTCATATTAACATGATCCAAAGTTGTCACTCGCCCCTAAATAGACAAAGGAAAAGCAAAAGCAACCAGCCCATCTGCATCCCTTCAAATTGCATGCATAATAACCCAGTTATGTTGCGCTCCTTCATTAGTGCCATCACTTCCACCCTTGGCACCATTATTCTTCACGTTCGTGTGGGCCCTCGTACTATGCCGAAATTATTCTACGTTTTAGAAGGGGATTCTAGTATAACCTGTTGTTTGGCCAACCTTGGATCCGTGTCATGGGTTGTGTTCCTTCAACTTTACATCGCTGTGTAAAATTTGAACATGAAGGACATAATTATACCATCCCAGCTGACCCTTCGCCAATTAAAACTTGCAACATGTTGTACCAACCTAATGATGTCCTTATACTAGTTAAAGCATCTACCACTGTCGCCACTTCTTCTTCACCCACAGCCCCATCCACTGATGTTGATGCTACCTTTTCTGCAGTTACCTCCTCCATTTCCACTACCGCCATAGCTTTGGTAGCTGACCCATCTGTTTATCCTCTTACTTCTCGACTACCAATGCTTCTTCCTCCCAATCGCCTAATGGTTCATCTATTCCCGTAACCCATATACTAACTACTGATCCCTTAGTAAGTGTTTTTCAACGTCTCACTCTGGGGGAGTACTTCCTGTACAACATCAACACATTCCTTACTCCTCAAGAGTATGGTAACCTTCGCCAACACTCTCGCTATGATCACCATGTAGGTGAGATTTTCTCTTATGGTCCTCCTCACCTTCACATAAAATTAACCTATAGGGGACTTGATACTTCTACATCCTCACCCGAGCCACCTTCCCAAACGTGACCATTTTCTTCTGATCTCCAATCTCTCACCAACCATCACTTCGCCCGCACTTTACTTCACCATTGTGCATGGAAAGGCTTTGGCTTTGGGTTCTGAAAACATGGCCATCTTATTGTCATCCCGTGTACCACATGTAAACACAAGGACTGTAGTGGTATTGGATTTGTCGAACTATCTTCCAAGAAGGCTCACATCAAGCTCATCAAGGACGAAAAACCTTCTCCACCTCATTCACCAACATCACCACCTTCACCCATGAAGTTTATAGATCCCAAATCTATTCCCCCTTACGTTTTTTTTTGTGAACACCATTTCCCTAGCTGACTTATCAACGCGATGACGAGGCTCCCTCTTCTCTTCACTTCCTGTATCCTTATATGATTGATGATGGTACACCTTCTATTAATGTCGTTCAATGTCAAGATGACGAGTCTATCCTCACCTACCTTGGTGCGGAAGATTCTTATATTCACTGGTCATTGCCTTCTGAGATGCAAACCATGTTAAATGAATCAACCATTGAAATCAATATTAACACTCAGGACGACCCACACATTCTAAAGATAGGGCAATCTTTAGATGTTGCCGAACAAAAAGCTTTTACCTCATTCCTCCGAGACCATAGCAATTTTTTTTCTTGGTCATAGGTTGATATGCCCGGTATTGACCCAAACATTGTGGTCCACAATATCATAACTATTCCTGAAGCCAAACCCGTAAAACAAAAGCTATGAAAAATGCATCATCGCATTTCCCTTCTTGTCAAAGAAGAACTTCAGTGCCTTCTCTCAGTTTCCTTCATCCTACCCATTGATTATCCCCAATGGATCTTTCTAACATCATTCCTGTTACAAAAGCAACAGTAGGACTCCACATATGCATATATTTTTGTGACCTTAATTTAGCTTGCCCTAAAGACGACTTCCCGCTACCTAGTATAGACCAACTAGCAGGGATAATTTTAGCGGCGAATATTCATAATATGGCGAAAATTTCATTTTAGGAAAATTTGAAAAGGTGAATTATTCGGAGTGGGTCGGTGTCCTGTTCGCCTAAAATATAAAGTATATTTTTTTTGGGGGGTCGGCTTCGCCTTCATTTGAAAACATCTCCTATAAAAACCTATGTGATTCGCCGGGTAGTATACCTCAAGTAGCTTACCAAATTACCAATACTGTGAAATTTGAATTCGCATACCCTTGAGCACCAGAGATTCATATTACTGTTATCCTGTGATTGTTGACGCGCGACAAATGCAGTGTTGACGCGCGACAAGGGCAATATTGACGCGCGACAAGAGCTGTACTGACGCACGACAAGAGTTGTACTGACGCGTGACAAGAGCTGTATTGACACGCGACAAGAGCTATACTGACGCGCGACTTGGGCTAAGAAGTGACGCGCGACAGAGGAAGCGTTGACGCGCGATAGAGGAAGTGTTGACGCGCGACTTGGGCATGTTGACGCGCGACATTAGACAGTTCACGCACGACAAGACCTCAGAGACTGGACAAAGTCACTTCTTGGTTCTTTTGCTGACGCAGGACTCTTTTCAGAATAATGGAAGGTGCAAGCTCAAAGAATACGAATAACCTAAAAGCAAGTAAGAAATCTTAGAAATCACTCTTCAAGTATTTTGGAAACTCTGCGGATACAGATAATGTAAATACTAATCATATAGATGCCACCAAAAAGAATCAGAATACTGACTGTGTGGAAGGTATTATTGAGGTGGACATGCATTCTGCACAGTATCATAGTCAAACAAATGAAACCTACGATAATATGCCAGATCTTGAAGATATTGTTCCTGTTGGGGTACAACCAGAAGTGCAGCTAGATATCACAGATACAAACACTCAGCAAAATGGAAGACAGAAATCAATATCAAACTCTGGTCCAAGAAAGAGGAAACCAGGTGATTGCGATATTGCTCAAAATTCTACTCAAAAAAGTAAAGCATTGAAAACGAACAAGAATATGTGGACCATTGGCAAGACATACAAGTTTGATTGGGCAGCTAAATTTCCATTTATTGAACCTGTACAATCATCTAATTCTGAAGAAATCCCATGTGAATGTACATGTACAATATGTACGTGGAAAATGGGAAAGCAACAAAAAATGCAACTGAAGCTGGACACAATAGAAAAACATTGTGGAAAACAATATTTAACTTGTAACAGGGGCGGATGGCCAGAAAATCAAAACACATAGGTGGAAAACTGAAAGGAGTGCATGCATGTCAGATACGCAGCGGAATATGAGGCAGAGCAGAAAAAACATAGACATCTGTTGGAAAAGGGAGGAACAATCACATCGCATATTGGTAAGATGAAAGAAACAAATCTACATGCAAAATTCATACAATTCTCTACTCTTTTTCAAATACTTAAAAAAGGAAGGGCGATGTCAGATTTCCTTGATTTCAAAGTTTTGTATCAATTTAACGGAATGCTAAATGTACCTCAGTCTCATTGGTCTAAGAGTAGTGGATGGGAAATGGCAAAATGCCTCTCGATGATAGAGAAGGAAGATTTGAAAGAGAATGTAAAAAAAGCAAACTTTATCTCTCTTTCAATTGATGAAGTGACAGCAGTCGACAACACCGCATGGGTATGTATCCACATATATACTTTAGAAAATCATATAAGGACTCCTCATCTGTGGGGTGTTATGAAAATGGTTGAAAACTGCAATGCTGAAAAACCTATATAAAATAGTTGTTTCTCATTTGAAAGATGTTGCTGGTATGACTGATTATGAAATTGCTACGAAGTTGGTATGCGTTTGGAGTAGATGGTGCATCTGTCATGCAGGGTCACCGAACAGGGCTGTGTGTTAGATTACAAACACAGTGGCCCCATATATGCTACCAATTCACTGTATGGCTCACAGAATGAATTTAGCGTATAAAATGGTAAGCAACCACGAAAATGTTGCTTAAATTAGAATACCTCATAAGAGAACTTCATGCCTATATGTCAAGCAGCCCAAAGCGTTTTCTCGAGTTCCAAAATTTTGCAATTGGAATTATAGACAGCAAAAAACTTCTGAAGGATGTGGAGACTAGATGGATCTCTTTGTATGAACCAGCATGCAGAGTTCGTGAGGAGTATCCTTCATTGGTTGGTTTCATGCACAAATACCATCATGAAGTTGATAGGGCAAGGGACCTGTTGTTTCGCTTAACTGATTTGGAGACTTTGCTTACATTGGTTGGTATTCTTCCAATGTTAAAGGAGATCAATACACTGATGAAGCATGCACAGGGCAGATTGATCTATATTGTGGATTTTATACGGATGAGGAAAATGGTATGTCAAAGTCTTGATATATTGTACTATTCCCAGGATAGTTTTGATGCACCTGTTTTTGAAAATTGGAGATATTTATTAGATCTTTAAAAATCCTAACACCTTTTTGAGATTTAATATCCACGATCACCTATGCATCTCTGTTAATGGGAGGGAAATACCAATGCACATTTTGCAAAGACGTCAAGATATTACAGGATCGGAATGAGAAGATGTTCCTGTGACACATACTTTGTTTGAGTCTATGATAGTTGAAACAAGAATAAAGCTTAAAAATTTTTCAGAAACCTTGTCATCAGAAATTAGGGAACGTTTCTATAAAGATAAAATTATGGAAGCCATGGGTGTGATGAATCCAAATTTTTGGAATACAGAAGGTGGCCATGCAGACTTTGTCAGTAAGCATTTCCATAAATCAATGGGTACAATAATGGAACAATTTACAAAGACATCATAGCTCAAGGGTACGGAAATCAAAGGTATACTGAATGCCGATTTATTAAAGTTTCAGTCAACTAATTTTGCAACAACAATGAGGAACCAATATAAGAATTTAGATCAACCTTCTGAAAGTGGTGCTATTACAAGGCTGTGGCGAGAAATCTATCAAAGTTCTATCTTACAAGAAGATATCAGTGAGTATTTCAGACTATATGAGTTATGCCAGACAATGATTTTGGGGTCTATGGAGGATGAAAGATTTTTCAGTGTATTGTCATTTATAAAATCAAAACTGAGAAACAGGTTGGATAAAAATCTGGAAAGTTGCATGAGGTGTTACGTTTCACGATACTCCCTCAAAACCTTTCCGTTTGACAGAGAAATTGCGCACTAGAATTCCCTTTGCAAAAGAAGAGGTGTAAATAATACAGCTACAAGTACAAATATTCCCAACCTTGAGAGTGTAACTAGCTCTTCGTCACATTCTACAGAAGACAACATCGACTTTGATGAAGCTATTGATAATGGATTGTTTCAACCTTAAGTAGGTATCTTCTTTATCTATCTTTTATCTTTATCATTAAAGATGTTACAGGTCTATATACTAAAAATGTCAGGCAATTCACCCATCTATCTACTAATCCATTTCTCGTGTTGGATTTTTTTAAAACACAGATCTAGCTCATTACCAGTGGCAGTGATGATTTCAACTTTAAGCAGGTATCTTTTTCCCCTTAATCTTATTGTTTGTTACTATTCATTTTTTGACAGAGCAATTTGATCACTGGAATTCCCTTTGCGAAAAAAGAGGTGTAAATAATACAGCTACAAGTACAAATATTCCCAACCTTGAGAGTGTAATTGGCTCTTCGTCACATTCTACAGAAGACAACATCGACTTTGATGAAGCTATTGATAATGGATTGTTTCAACTTTAAGTAGGTATCTTCTTTATCTATCTTTTATCTTTATACACTAAAAATGTCAGGCAATTCACCCATCTATCTACTAATCCATTTCTCATGTTGGATTTTTTTAAAACAAAGATCTATCTCATTACCAGTGGTAGTGATGATTTCAACTTTAAGCAGGTATCTTTTTCCCCTTAATCTTATTGTTTGTTACTATTCATTTTTTCAGCTCTAGTTATAATTAAAGATGTTACAGGTGTATGTATTTACATTTAGTTAAATACAAAAATTTTATTTTTTGAAAATGTGGGTTGACATCCATCCGAGGAAGCTGTTACTTCTCGGGACTGACAATGTCAGGAAACTCACCCATCTATCTACTAATCAATTTTTTGTGTTGAATTTTTTAAGACAAAGATCTAGCACATTACCGGTGATGATTTCAATTTTAAATAGGTATCTTCTTCAACATAATCTTATTGTTTGTTACCTTACATTTTTTCAGCTCTTGTTATCATTAAAGACGTTACAAGTCTAATTCTTTATATTTACATTTATTTAAAGATATTGTTGGTCTATATATTTAAAGTTGTCTGCTGGCACTTCTCAGGACTGACAATGTCAAGCAACTCACCCCTCCATCTACAATGTCATGTGAAACAAAGATCTAGCACGTTACCCTTGATGATTTCACAGTAATCTAATACGCAAGAGGTAATTCTTTCCCTTGATGATTTCTTACCAGTGATGATTCTTTCTTGATTTCTTAGAATTATATTTAATTTATTTTTAAATACAAGTCCACATAAAATTCACATAAAATTCGGGATAAACAATACATTATACGATTTTAAATATAAGTCGACATAAAATTCCTCATCATCCATATATATCATATCATCACCATATCATTATCATATCCTCATTATCATCATCTATCATTAATTATCAATTATCATCATTCATCATCTACGTCCACATACAATTCATGGCAATGCAAATAAACAAGAAACATACATATAATTCATGAGAACTTTATGTTGAGCTATAAATTGTTTTTCAATATTTGAGACACTTGATTTTATAGATTGTACTTCAAGAAGATCATGATTAATCAATTCAAGGCCATAGAAATGGGGGAGCTTCAAGAAAATTTTCTTCAAACATACACTTGAACATTGTATCTTCAGCAAAGGAAAACAAAACATGGTGGTAGCAGGAATCTACTAAAGGCATATGTAAAAAACCTTATTGAGCTATGATCATATGCACCACCTTAAAATTTTGAAAAAAAAGAGATATTTTAATTGAAAAAGAAACTTCATGATATATGCTAAGACTGAGTTTGAGATGAGGGTACCAATAAGGCACTCTTGACAAAATTTACACAATCTTACCTCTTTAAGATGATCCAACCTTGCACAGAGAAATTTATGTTGAGCTGTAAAAAAATGTTTTTCAATATTTGAGAAACTTGATTTTATCAATTGTACTTCAAGAAGATCATGATTAATCAATTCAAGGCATAGAAATGGGGGAGCTTCAAGAAAATTGTCTTCAAACATACACTTGAACATTGTATCTTTAGCAAAGGAAAACAAAACATGGTGGTAGCAGGAATCTACTAAAGGATATGTAAACAACCTTTTTGAGCTATGATCATATGCACCACCTTAAAAATTTGAAAAAAAAAGAGACATTTTTTAATTCAACCACTCCAAGAAGCAATCCCGAAGAGAATCTCAAGATGTGAATCCTATACAACATATTTTGATACTAATCCATTTTCCCCAAAACATTTTACAATATCTCAAGATGGGAATCCTATATAAATTTAACTTCTATGATTTATCTGGAGAAGGCACTGTATTTTTTCTTTAAAATAGAATTTTCCTACACCATAAGTCTATTAAGGAGAAATCCTAAATAGTAAAGATCTGTTTCAAATCTTAATTGCTATTTTTTCCCAAAGACATAATTTTCACGATAATTAAAGTCCCACAAGATATTTAGGCACTAAATTTTATATTATACACATTAAATTGATCATCGTCTTTCATCATCATCTATCATTGATTATCAATTGTCATCATTCATCATCTACGTCCACATACTATTCATGACAATGCAAGTAAACAAGAAACATACATATAATTCATGATAATCATCATCTAATCACCATATAATTAAATTCAAATAGCATAGTACAAACTCAATAGTTGAAGTTTTTCAAATTCAATATTTAAAGTTTAATCAATAATAAAAGTTTCTAATTTTCAAAACCCTCTTTTTCTTTAGAAAATTCTACTCTGCTCTCTTCCCCGACGGCTTCTTCCACTCTGGCTACACCTCTTTCCCCAACAGCAGAAATAACCCCTGAACTTATAAGATCTTCTACAGCACTGTCCAAATTTTTTATAATTCTTTCTTCTTGATTTGTTTGCATCTCCATGCGACAAAAAATTTGGATCAGTAACTGCTTTGGCTTTGAACAAGATGTCAGGGTCGAGACCATGCTCTTTAATTATCTGCTTTAGTGTATTATTTTGTTTGTTAACCAAAACAATATTTTGCTTCAAATTTTTTGCTGCGGATAAGTTGTTCTTTGTTGTTTCCAAGTGAACTTGCAAAACCTTCGCCTGACTCTTCAAATTTTCATATTTCAACTGCACAAAAAGAGTAACGTCAATTCAAAATATTAATGTAAATTCAAATTTTCAAATTAACAAAAATGATTGTTAGAATGTAATAGTACTTACAACCGCTCTATCTCTTTCGGCATTTACAATTGATACCAAATCCTTGTCCTTTGACCATTTGTTAAAATATGTCTGGGCCTCGGCACTAATATTTTCCAATTTTTTTAGTGCCTTATCTAAAATTCCATCTTTATAGTCATTGTTTAAAGGTGACAGTCCCACATCTTACTAGGGTAAGTAAGGAATCCATCTTCGCAGGTTGATTCTTTACTACAGCATATAAACTATCTCGTTGCCAATAATTTTCATAACGACTAATAATCTCATTGATAAGAACTTTAGCCCTTCTCTCCCATTCTATAAGCTGTTGGATTTGAGGAATAATAAACTCACTGACATGGGATTGACAATCATTACCAAATAAGTTCTCTAAAGGAAAAGGTGGAAACTCTTCACTATCTAAATCTGATGCAGACGATCTTGCTGGAGAAGTGTGGGGGCTTTCACCATGACCAAGATCAACTGCTCCTTGTTTCTGTCTTTGGGTGGGCTGATCCTGTTTTTGAAAAAATAAATCAAGATTTAGATAAATAAATTTAAATCAGAATGTAATTAAAAATTGTAAAGTATATTAAAATTGAAATTTAAAGTATACCTGTTGGCCTTGAATCATCTTCACAGGGTATCGAAAAAACCAGTTGGGTCATTGCTATCAATGCCTAAATAATCTTCATCTAAATTTATATTGTTCAAAATAGATATGCCCGTTGCGTTGGGCAAGCCACCAAGTGAGAGAGTTGGAATTCGAAACGAGGAGTCAAGGTTTAGTGTCCCACAAGGGACCGGAGCAAAAGGCATGCGTTTACCAATGTTCTTTTTCACTGTTCCTCTGGTTGGAATTTTAAAAATTAATGGTTGAGTGGGTGTCGGTGCCGTGGTTTGATCATGACTGACATGTGCTGAAAAGTACAAGAAAAAATGAAAAATATTAAAACAATTCATAAAGTCAAAACTACGAAATTAAACGTTCTATAGAAAAGTTGTACCTTGTTGTCGAGGGGTTGTTTTTTTCGGTGCTACGGGTGGCCTTGTAGGAGTTGTACTCAGTGGCTGTTCAGAAGATATCAATGCATGCGACTGTATGGAGTGAGTTGGGGAAGAAGGTTCCATGAGTCCCTGTTATTCATCAATATTAAATGTTGTGAATTCATTTTGTTAAAATTTAAATTGAAAAATAAATCTGCAACTTTGGAATTTGTAAATAATATATGAGAATGTATTACTTCTCTGGTGTCTAATGAGTTCAAACTATTGAGGGTTTGGAGAGAAGTGAGCTTCCATTTCAGATTGGGAGTCCCCCGAAGCCTCTGCGTGTATTTGGCCTCTTCCTCTCGACATCCTTTTTTTTCTAGGGAATGGCTTCAAGATATCTTCTTTGTAAAACATTAAAATTTAAGTTTTAATAACTGTGCACTATAATGAAGAAAATTGTAATACAATTACAAACTAAATAGTTTATACCTGTTGTTCTGCAAATGGAATTGAGAATTTCTTCAAAACCTCATCAAAGAAAGTAGGAATTTCTTTAGCTTTTAAATTTAAAAGTGCCTCATAGTAGAAGCCAAGGAGATAGTTTGTTGAATAAATGAAAGGTTTATCTGAGATTTTTGAATTTGATATGTCAGCTCTTATTTTTTTGGATAGAAATGTGCACCAATAAAATTTTTGTTTTGAGATAGTGGCATAAATGTATGCAATGGCCCAATTTGGTATATCTGTTTGGCGACCCCTGCATAACAATTCTGGCTTGAAAAAATGCAATAAGTGCAGCAAGAAAGTGGTGTGCAATTGATTGTGTATCTACACCACGCCTTGATTTATTGACATGGGCTGCAAATGTGAAATAGTGAAAATTACTATAAATTTATAACAGTAAATTGTATTAGAATTAAAAATAGAATAAAAAATTTGAATTAAAATGAATTATACTTACAATCAACATGGAATCCGTACGTTGATTCGAGAAAATTTCTTTTTTTCTTCCACGAGTGTTGCCTTGGTTGTAACAGTTGGTAAATTTCTGATAGGAAGGCCCATAAACCGATGTATGTCATTCGGTTCAATAGTGAATTGGAACATTTGGCCATCGTTCAGAGTCACATAAAATATACCGTCCTCTGAATTGTAGCATGACAGAAGGTAATTCAAAATATCCGGATCTGTTTTGAAATGGGGCATATTAACGAGCCCTGTAAATCCACACTCTTCCATTATAGCTTGATATTTTAAAGACATCTTTAAAGCCGTATGGATGTGACGGCATAAGGGATTCATGTAGGTTATCTTGGAAATCGATTGACTTAGATTCTCTTCATTTTCTTGCTGAACTTGCAATTGGGAAGCATGTGAAGTCGACATTATCGCTGTAATTGTGTCTTTTTCAAAGATTTTAGACCTACAAAAATTCAAGAACGGGAAAATGAAAACGAGAAAATGAGCGGCACAAGGGTATTTATAACATAAATAGGGCGTCACTGTCCCCTATTGACGTGCATCATTTTGCTTCAAATGACACGCGTCAATAGGAAGAAGTGTCGCGCGTCAATAGAAGGTTGTGTCGCACGTCATTTGTTTACAATGTCACGCGTCATTTGTTTACAGTGTCATGCGTCATTTGATTACAGTGTCACACGTCAATAGATGACAGTGTCATGCGTCATTTGTTTACAGTGTTGTGCGTCAATAGAAGACAATGGCGCGCGTCAATAGAGGACAATGTCGCACGTCAATAGAGGACAATGTCACGCGTCAATACAGGACAATGTCGCGCATCAATAGAGGAAAATGTCACGCGTCAACAGAGTGACAATGTCACGCGTCATTTCGTGAACAGTGTCGCGCGTCAATAGAATCAACTAACGCGCGTCAGTAGTAGCAAGTGACGTGCGTCAGTAGGAGCAAATGACGCACGTCATTATGATCTGGTGTCTCTCCAGTGTCACGCGTCATTAGGAGCTATTGTCACGCCAGTGACGTGTGTCATTACGGACTACTGTTGTCGCACGTCACTGATGGATCCTTGAAAAACCAAGGCAAAAATTTTGTTTTTGAATACTGTCAAATTCGCCTTTGGCTAAAACTGGTTACGAGGATATTCGCCAGGTATTTTTCACCTTTAATTTTATAGGGGTGTCTTAAAATGAACCTTGCC
Organism: Taxus chinensis; assembly: GCA_019776745.2. NCBI lineage: Eukaryota > Viridiplantae > Streptophyta > Pinopsida > Cupressales > Taxaceae > Taxus > Taxus chinensis. Next base: position 622,509,613 of record CM034152.1, on the reverse strand, counting down.
AACTAGATGATCTCACTGCCAGACATGAGATGTTATCACTCATGGATGGATTCTCGCGTTATAACCAAATATTACTCACCCCCGAAAGATCAACACAAAACCACCTTAATCACTCCATGGGGGACCTTCTGCTATTGAGTCATGACCTTTGGCCTTAGAAACGTTGGGTGCTACATATCACCATGCTGTGAATTATATCTTTCATGACATCATCCATCACATAATGGAAGATTATGTAGACGAAAATCTTTCCAAATCCAAACATCAAGCCGAACACCTTATAGTCCTTAAGGTCATTTTTTACCATCTCATCAAGTATTGTGTTCACCTTCAACCTAATAAATGTGTCTTCAGCTGTCCTCCTCAGGTAAAACTCCTTGGTTTTATCATTTCTTTTCATGGCATAGAAGTTGGTCCCACTAAAATTAAGGCTATTCTCAAAATTCCTCCACCTATTAACCTTCACCAACTACATAGTTTACAAGGCAAGTTATAGTCTATTCATCATTTGATTTCACAACTTTTCGACCGCATTGCCACCCCTTTCATCATCTCCTCAAAAATGATGTCTCCCTCAAATGGGAAGATGAGTGTCAAAAAGCCTTTGAGGCCTTAAAATAGTACCTCCTCCAACCACCTGTACTCGTTCCTCCTAAGGATGACCAACCATTTTACCTTTACATTTATACTACAGATCATTCTTTGGGAGCCATGCTTGCTCATCGTGATGAGTAACATAGGGAGCAAGTAGTTTATTATATAAGCCATAAATTTTTATACTATGAAACCCGATACACCCATGCCGAAAAAAAATTTCTTAGTCTTATTTTTTGTCACTACTAAAATTCGTCCATTACCTACTTAACCACAAAACTTTTGTTGTCACCAATACAGGCCCCTTACATTACATGTATGCTAAGCCCTACCAACATCAGCGTGTTGCACATTGGCTCATGCTTCTTGCAGACCTAGACCTCAAATTCACCCATCAAAAATCTATCAAAGGCCAAAATATCACTGACCAACTCGCAGATGCACCTCTCTCCAGAGATAAATCCTCTAACTTTGATTTCCCAGATGAATCCATCGCTACCCTCTCGATTGGAATGATACCATTTACCTGATGACATTATTCTTTGATGCTTCCAAATTTTAGTTGCGGAGGTGGTGCTGGAGTTATCCTCATTCCTCTTGATGGCATGATCCTATGTTGTTATCTTTCAAACTAGATTATGAATAGTACTAACAATATTTCTCGATTATGTGAATCACTTGTATTAGGACTTCAAACTGCCATCGCCTTAGATGTCAAATCAATTAATATCTTTAGTGAATCTCAATTGGTTGTAAATCAATTCAATGGTATATATCTAGTGTCATAATGAAATACTTCAAAATTATAAGCATCATGTAGACATACTTCTAACTACCTTTGGCCGTTAACAACTTCGAAGCACTCCACATTCCACTAACAAATTTGCGGAATACCATGACCTTCCTTGCTTCTCAGATACCCACCTCGCCCTCTGACTCAAAAATATTAGTCAGAGTAGAAAGGTTGGAATCACCTTCCTATCTATTTAGAGATGGTCAACCTCGTCAAAACCATTACCCCTGTACCCACGTGACCTTTGGTATAATCAGTTTACATACTACCTTTCACTATCTAATTCTACCCTCCCGACCTTACTCATAACGGGCAACGTGCCTATCTCAAAAGTGTCTCTCAGTATATCATCATGGGAGGCCTTCTCTGTAAACATGGTTTTGATGGTATCCTCTTGTGATGCCTTACAAGTTCTTGAAATTCCATACACCATCAAGGAAGTTCACAACAGAATTTGTGGGAGGTCATTTCAGTGGCTTGGATGTTGCCAAATGCATCCTTTGCTTGGGATATTATTGGACCACCCTCAACGATGATTTTTGTGACTATGTTAAACATTGCATGAAATGCCAACAACATGCTAATCTTCTTCACACACCTAGTAACGCCTTATAGGTTACACAATATCTTTGGCCTTTCTCTTAATGGGGTTTGAACCTTATCAGAGAGATCAATCCTCATTCTTCACAACACCATCAATGGATTATTACCGCAACCAAATACTACACTAAATGGGTAGAAGACATCCCCCTTATCTCTACAAAATATGAGAAAATTAGTGAATTCATCAACCATCACATTATTTTTCACTTTGGTGTCCCTCACCACCTCATCACTGATAATGGATAAATAATTCAAAAATAAAACCGTATGGAAAATTTGTGATTCCTTCAACATTCAACATAGTTTTTCTTCACCTTACTACCCACAAAAAAATGGCCAATCTAAATCAACCAACAAAATCTTGAACAAAATGCATAGGAAGGTGGTTGATGATACGAGAAAGGATTGGCACACCCACATTCCTTTTACTTTATGGGCATACAGTACTAGTATTTATACCTCAAACTGTGGACCACACCTTTTTCTCTAGTCTACGGTACAAAGGTTTTCCTACCTCTCAAAGTCCTAGATTCCATCTCTTCATATTTCACTCAAAGATATGTTTAACGATGATGAATTTCGCCATGACTATTTGGCACAACTTGAGTTATTAGATGAACATTGTCTTAATTCTCTTGACCATCTCCAAATCTACCTAAAACGTATCAGACACACCTACAACAAAACATATCCATAAACAAACCTTCCAGGTTGGTGACCTCATCTTGAAGGAAAATCATCATGTTACCAAAGAGGAGAAAAGTAAACGGAGAAAAATTTCTCGTAATTGGCTTGGACCTTATATTGTTACTCATACCTATGGATTAGGTGCTTATTGTTTGTCTTCACTCTAAGGTAAACCCAAACCTGAGCCCCTCAATGCCTTGCATCTTAGACCATTATAATTGTTGAATTAATTCTTATATCACCTCTTTTCTATTAAATTATCATCCATTGATCACCATTCACCTTCCATTTTACCTATTTTAAGGATCAATGAATAAACCACGAATCATGTGATTACCCGTTAACTTTTTCAGCCTTGTCTTCAATATGAGTATTGCATGCTCTACTCAAGGCATGATTCTCATGGATACTTTTCATATTTTTTTCAAATATGGAATCCCATGGTCATTTATCACTTAAAACTCTCTCTTCCATAGTTAGCCTTTATGTGCTATGGTTTTTTCCTTCATACCAGGAGCCTATTTTTCTCTATAGTCTTGTCCATGACTTAAAAGTCCAACAAGTAAAGCAATTTCAAAAATAAAATGGGATTCAAATCCTTGAGTCAACTTTCTAGCAAAAAGATGATTCCCTTAAAAAGGACATCTATTCTCTCTGATCTCGCAGCTATAAATAGAATGCTCCCTCAAAGGACAACTATACAAAGCTATCCAAATCGTACTTAGTATCTCATTAAAAGAGGACAATTCTAGCAAAATAAAATAAAATATTCAGAAGCTTCCCACATCGATCAGCTTCACAAATACCTTAAGGAGATAATATACTCATCCCAAATATACTTACCACATCGATCAGCTTCACAAAGACCTTAAGAAGATAATATACTCATCCCAAATATACTTACCACATCGATCTGTATACCAAAACAAAAACAAAAAGAAGAAAATGATAAATTTTTTGTCATGGAATTGCCTATTTTTATCTTAGGTCTCTTGCCAAGCAGGCATGCTATCTTACACCAGGTGATGCTAAACACCAAAAAATTTCACCTCATTTCCTTTTCACCCTAATTTCCTACCTTCTCAAAGGACTTGCCACAAACATGACATTTCTTGATCATGTGACTTTCTTCACCCTTAGCATAGTCAACCATGCAACACATTCAGGGTCTTTTGTTAATAAGCCAATCTAAGGTATGGTGAACTTGTTATGGTTCTTATCAATTAGGAGGCTCTTTTTTCTCCTCCTATCATCCACCTTTTTCATTACTTATTGATTATCTTATATAGGAATAGAACATCGAAACCTTTGTTATAAGGATTCCCCTTTCACCAAAATCAATCATGCCTAAATGATTCCTAAAATGAACCTAAACCAAACCATACCTAAAAACCATGACCTAAACCCAACTAGGCCTAAATGACCTAGAATCAATCCTGCCTAAAACCTACCCACCCATTCCGCTACCTCATCTTATTTTTCCCTAGCTTATGGGAGAAATACATTGGCCTGAGGCCCCTTTTTGTTATGGCTATATAGGTAGAACTCTGAAGAACATGGGGCCTTTGGAGGTTATCTCAGCCACTCTTTTCCATAACTAATTTTCCCCCCATGTTTTCAATTAACATTTCACCTTATTTAGTTTCCATTTTTCACAAAAAATTGGAAATTAAACAATTATAGAATTTAATTACCTACCATTTTCTTAATATTATCATATCATACATCCATCATTTCACATTTCCATGATATCAAAGATTTTGGATATCTACACCATAACATACATATACATCATCATTCATTTCCCATGTTACCAATAACTTGGAAATTAAATCAACATCAAAAAAACCTTAACTCCACCATGCCTAACCTATCCTAAACTCAATCATGCCTATACCTGACTCACCCATGCCTAACTGACCTAAACTCAACCATGCCTAACATTACCTCAAACTCCACCATGCCTAACCGACCTAAAATCAACCATGCCTACATAACCTTGACTCAAACATGCCTAATTCACCTAGTTTCCATCACATACACAATAAAAATGGAAATTAAAAACACGTACATCATTAAAACAATAACAAATCACCATCAAAATCATCATCTATATCAATGAAAGGATTATGTATCAATACATATGTACACAACCACAAATAAATACAAGTATCTCAAGATGCTCAGATACAATCTCAACTATCTTTGGCATGCAAGACTGGTATAATAATAAAAATCACAAAACTCTCATGTACATCATCAATATCATTGGCACACAGGTCTGGTATATACCAAAAATTGATACTACCAATCATATCAGGTGACTAGTCGTCACTCCATCTGATATCCATGTCGGTCTCATTTGTCTCCTCCTCCTCACCTCCAGCCTGACAACCTTCCTGCACCTATCCCACCTAGCATGGGTCTCAGTCTAATCTCTGCCTGCCCCTCACCTGGGACCGGTCACTCTATGAACTCGTAGCCTCACCCTGACCCTACCTCTGGGCTCACCGACCCCCATGATAATCTCAGAACTATGAGTGCAGGATCTAGTCCTCTCACTCACTTCTTGTTGTGCCTTGTACTCAACATAAGAAGGGACATCTATCCCTACAAATTATATGATCCTTGGTAATACCATGCCTCATTCAGAGCATCCCTGAACCTTGCCATCACACTGTCTGAGGTGGTGCCATAGGTCTCACAACAACATGTGAGCTCTATCCTGCTACGGATGGCCTCAGACCCTATACATGAGTCTTGTCCTCCTCCCTATACCATGGGACCCTATCCCACCATAGTTGCCTGGTGTGGGACCCTATCCCTAAGCCTATAGCGGTGCCTACGCTATGTTAACCTAGGCCTATAGGGCCACAACCTGAGCCTATGTGTAGTGGCCAATTGGCCCTGGTAAACCTACTACCTGTGACTGTAAGGTAGCTAACCTGTCTCCCATATCCATCTCCACCCTATGTAGGTGCATGTCCCTGTGTAACCTGGGCCTATAAGGCCACTACCTGAGCCTATAAAATGGAAACCTATGCCTCTGAACCTGTGATACGCCCCTGAAAACTAGATAATTTCTGCCTGAAGGGAAACCACTTGACCCTGATAACGTATCCCTTTTACTATGATGGTGGCTAATTCTGGCTTCCCAGGCCTTAGATGGTGTCACTTGTAGCGTATGTCACCCACCATAGCTATATCTATCAGTGACCCCCGTCATCATCAATCTTCATGTCTACCACCTTCTCCTGTAATGCCCTGTGGGAACACTCACCTAGTGGAGACAGGTAATCTCCACATCATATATTCTATACTGCAGGTAAGGGTGACGCCTAGCGTATCTTGTAGCAACCCAAATGGTCATCTGATCCTGTTTATAGGTATAATCTTGTGCTCAATGACATGGCAAATGTATCCCGTAACTCCTATTGTAACTCCTTCACCATGTCCCTATATGAGGGATAGGAAACATATGGATTCCAAACAATATCCACACCAGACAATCCCTCCATACACCTTCCTATAATATTAAAGGATCTATGCATGGCCCTAGCCACCCTTGTGTTGCCCACAAAATTATACCCACCAGGTCTATAGCCGACACTAACCAAGCCACCCCTAAACCAATCAAGTCAGGGAAAACCAACTGGATATACACATACGATGTGATCATATGCCTAACAATGGGTTAAGTGCAAACAAACTAAACATACAACCTCCCATATGTTAGCTCCCTTATAGGGTGACCAAAAATGGCAGTGCCCATGTAAAATAGATCCAGTCCTCCATCATATCCTGGGACTCCCATCAAGGCTCACGAATCTACCACTCCTCGACATATGGTAGGGAAAAACAACATACCACCTCCATCATCAAAACAACCAACCTCGTTTCATAGGATGGGCTACATACATATTCCATGAGCTAAGGGGTCACAGTTGGATGGTAACTCAATTCACCCATTGCCTCCCTAAACACATAGATTATAATCCATGGATGCCTCTTAAATAGAATACACTCACTCACCTACAATCGGTAGCCATAAAATTTCCTTATACATTTCTAGGGTGATAATAATCTCACTTGTCAAGTAAATGGACAAGTGTTGGTTGTTGAATCCCATCTATTAAGGGTGAGTGTGACCATAAAACTAGGATCTCGCATACTACATGCCTCTATAGCATCAGATCTAAATCAATAAAATGTCATTCATGTGCTCCCACTCCTCTAAATTCACACTTGACTACATAACTACCAACAACGATGGTACTCTTGATCTCCATACATAGGTGCCCTAGCCTACATGTGTGTTCTTAAGCTGAAATTCACTCTCAAAAGATGCGATAACCCCAAAAACATCTCTCTAGAATGTGCTAATGTTACCTAACTCACATACTAACCTCCTACCCTTAATACTCCAACCTTGACATATTTCACCTACTACCTATCCCATCTAGCCAATGACCATTGTTTTACCCTTAAACACGGTAACTGACAGTTCCGGCTTAACCATTTTTTACCTCTTTTACTTTGATACATAACCCTTATTCAAGGCAGGATTATCCTAGGTTTCACCCTAACCGGTGCTGGTCTCCTCCGTCACCAGTTCTCCTCAGATCTCATCAGTTCTGATTAACTGGTGTCATTAGACTTAGGAGTCTTGACCAATGTTAGCTACAACTAACTGACATTGGCCAAGCCTTGACCTGTTGGTTATTGCAACCCCCCAAAATAGAAACCCCCCTAGGCTTTATTTCTTAAAAATTAAGGTAAAACAACCTTAATCCTACTTAATTCCCAACTGTACTCACCAGAATCAGGTTTTATGGTGAGTTGGCTTGGTGAGGTGTCTAGGTGAAGTGTATGTGTGGATATTATTTTTCCAAATATACTTGAACTACGGTGTGATGGGTACTATCTCCAAATATAGTGAGGACTAATGAATTAATTTAAGATAGACCTCCATTAGAAGCTAATTCTGAGTGAGGTGAAAGGGGCCATGCCACAATCTACTCTATGATGCAGGGTGAAACTAATTATGTCTAGGGACCAAAGGGGATTTCTAAGGGACCAGGGAGAGAGAATGCATGTTTCTGAAAGCCTACCTCTAAAGTGGTAAGCTACACCCTGAAAAGGAGGGTGTGAGATATAGTGCTTCAAATGCGTGAAATCTCCTGACCCTGCAAAGTGCATCCCTCTGTATTATGATGGTAGATGACAGTTATCTGGATAATCTAGCCTCGATGAATGTCACAAAAATAGTTGTGCAGCCCACCACTACACAATGATCTATCAGTGATCCCTCGCATGATTAATAATCCTGTAGACACCGCTATTCTTGTCCTCCTTAGGTTGAAGGGGGCAAGAAGAATGCAAGAAAACATGGCAGGATAAGATATTTATCTCCAAACTTATATTTTATTGCTTCCTGATATGCAAGGTTCAATTGGTTACATTTTTTGGCAAGGGCCAAACTATTGTCTCACCATATCTACAGGAGTCCATCAACTATTGGTGCTCATTGCAACATGATTGGCTTCACTAAAGAAACTTTGGTAGAGCTGTAACTACAAAAACTACCTCTCACCGTGTTCCTGTATGAGGGATGAGCCAACATATGGCCTCCAATTTATATCCACACCAGATAATCCCTCCAAGAGAGAGACCTGGGGAAAAATGAAAATATTATGCATCTGTCCTAGCCACCAATATGTAAGAGGCCCATTAAATGGAGTACCCATGATCTATATATTACTCTGAAAAAGGCATCCCTGATACTAATCCCAGGTGCTGCAGCAGATTAAACCAATTGGATGTACACATATGATGTGCTCATATGCCCAAAAATGTAGAATAAAAGTGCACTCCCCCAAACACCAAACCACCATAATCTCCCATAGGCCCATAGCTCCCTAACCTATCTGTCCTAAGAATGTTGGTGCTCATGTGAAAAATATCAACTCAGTCTCTCACCAAATCCTAGAGATTTATTGATTTCTATGCATTTCTCTTGGAGCCATGATTCCAACGGTACCAATCTTGTGTGATTTCATTGAGAAATGCAAAAGTTACTGGCCTTCCATGAGTGCAAAACAGCTAACCTTTGGGTCCTAAGCATGGCGATGTTTACATGTCATTCTTACGCTAATGAGCATTGCACTGACTGGAACCGAATATGTTTCCATCACCTCCCCAATTATAGCCACTATAGGCTCCATACAGGCCTCATTGAATAAATAGAATACATTCACACACCCAAAATCGGTAGTTGTAGAGGATCATTGTATACATCGTTCCAAGGTTACAGTCCAATTTTTGTGACCCGTCGAAGCTTAGAGTCAAAAGTGTATGGCCGTCATTGAAGTTTCACGGGTCAATGACGTCTGACTTTTCTTCTTTGATCTTCGGCTGTTTCAGCTTTTAGCGTCAAATCCCAATGCAATACAACTTCATTCATATGGCTCCCACTCCTAGATGTAGTATCTACCACATTGGCTGCATTCGGGCTTCCTTGTCCAACTTTTGTGGCCTGGTCACCTCTGTCGCGTCCCATATGTAGTCCCCGTCGCGTAGCCTTTGCATCCCGGCTATTCCGGACAACATTGTCTAAGACCTGCATTGCCTGAAATGGACAGTCTTTTGGCAAATCGGCCTGTTCGCGTCCCCCATCGTACCAATCCTTCTGGCCCGGATGTCCCAAACCGTGTGAAATACAAAACTCCTGACGACTTTTTTCCACTCATCGGCTCATTACTTTGGCATTATTTCGCGTCCTCGCGCTATCCCGATCTAGCCCAAGATCATATGTTACCCTGTGGGACCGCCTGGGACAAAAATGTCATTACTTAGCCAATTTCCTTTGACCTCTTTTCGGCCCCCAAGCTTGGTACGATAACCCTTCTTACCCATGGTGTGAACTGAACTGGTACGACCCGACCCCTTCATACCCAAAATGCTCCTTAAAACAGTCACTGCAACCTTATTTTTGACTAACATCGGTTCCAATTTTCTCAACTCGTTGGTCACCTTCTTCTTGGACTGAGAGAGTTAGAGAGACAACTGAGGGGTGTCAGCCAAACCATTATCATGATTTTGGGCCTTATTATCAATCTACTTGCTTGGGACTGAATAACCCCTCCTCTATGCATGTTATCAAAATTGACCTTGACAACCCACAATTTTGGACTAACATTCCAACCACTTACACACCACATTTATTTCATCCCTCTACTTAGCCTATATTTGACCTCATGCCCCCATATTTCATCTATTTTTCACCCACATTTCAAAATTAACATGTCCCACCTAACATTTTTTCAATATAAAACACAATTGGAGTAAAATCACACAAGTTAAGAAACACCCCCTACCTCACCACGGTGTTGCCTACATGGTGGCACGTTTTGCCACTATGGTCATTGGTCGACCTAACCCCTCTCCCATATCTACCATAAAGAAAAATCTACCTCGAACCTCTCTTCTAATCACACATCTCCAACTATGCCTGTGAACCCATCTACGTGGCCCCTCTCAACACTTCATCAACCTCCACTTCAGCTTAGAGTTACAATACCTTGTCTTTTTCCCTCCCCAACAAAATCACAAGTCGCTCAGCTGTTTTGTTTTCTCAAATGAAAACTACATACAAGTGATTCCATAAAATACGGTAACTTTAAATTTATGTACCCTAATCAACACGACCGACATTGGTCAATGTAAGTCACCTACCAAACTGACATCGGTTAGACATTATAACTCGACATCGGTTATCTGCCAACACCATTTTCTCCATGATTTTACTTATTTTGATGTAACCTAATTGTTGTCCACATAACATTTTACATTACCAACACTTCTTAGTACCCTACCCACAAGCCTCAACATACCCATACCATTTCTTAATTGACATTTAGGGATTTGTTATTTTACCTATACCTTATCATTACCCATGTCACAACCTATTTACCTGGGCCTAACCTAATTTTTTATGACCATTGAACTCGTGTACTCATTATACCTTGCGATGCAGTTACCTATGTTATTTTAGCCTAACAACTATACCTTACCTATTACCATGTTGTTTATCCCAACCAAACCTATTGTATACCAGATCATACCTAAATTTTTATATACCTAACCTACATTGTGTTTCTGATACCATATCCTATACCCTTGATACATGAATCAATTCACCCTTGTTTGGATAAAACTATTAACCTTAGATGATGTAGAGTTTGAAAGCTCTTCAACCTGGTACTGTGTTGCAGTCTATACGTGTGTGTGCATTCGCATTGCCCTTACCCATTACCCGATTTGACCATTGCACATTCTCTATTACCCAATTTGATCTTGGCCCATTACCCTCTTATCCAATTTGACCTATTATCCTTTACCCAAAGTACCCACCTACCTTCGCTTTCACCAGCTACATATTTGTCCAACCACTCACCGATTTTGTATAACACCTCATCAATTCCTGGTTTGATGGGGGATCATCTTCACCCACACTTGGTGAAACACTCATATGTGGGGAAATCACTTCCTTTTTTGTCAGCATCACTTATCAATACAAGCTACGTGAAAAAAAGTGGCAAAATGTAGACACCAAAATTAGGTCATGCTACCCTTAAAAACATAGTTTACTTAAAGTAACCATACCTTACCTATTCATATCCCATACTACATATGATTGATTTAATTACTTAATTTAGTAAATTAAATTAACATCCTCACTTGACCACCTCACCCAGCCACTCACCTAGCCACCTCACTCCATGACCCACTCAAACCCCATTAATGACCCAAGACCAAGTCTAAGCCTATCCTAACCAGCTATGACTTGGTATAAACCTATACCTAACTCCCATTAACAAACCTAAGAGGAATATTACTCATTCATTTTGTGATATATCCCTTGAGACTCAGATGAATATTGAATAACATGACAAAAATAACAACAATCAAGCTATTTTTGGCCAACCTAGATATTCCCACCTTAGCCATCACTGGTTATATCTCAACCAACGTTGGTCCCCTAACTGTCATTGGTTAGGTTAAATATATTTCCAAAAGAATTTTTTGAGGTTCTTCATTCGATTTGGGATCTCATACGAACAGAGACTTGGAGCACTCTAATTTATTAAGAAATTAAGCAAAGGACAAGCACCCAGAGAGAACTATGAACAACCATCATCATCCATCACCTTCTTCATGACTCACGAATTCAAATAGAGAAGGATGGAGACTTGAAAATTTTGTGGCATGTACATGACCTCCCTTTTCTTTGGATCTCTACCATCACTATTTTCATCACCTGCACTCTCCGGATCCATTCTTGTAGTAAGTACTTAGTATCTCTTCAAGTTATCTTTATTTTCTTTCAGTTAAGATCATCATTTCTCACAATAATTTATTCTTTTATAAATCTGTAAACCTCCTTCCTCCCCCCAACCTATCACCTTACCATATTTATCATTTTCACCTATCTTTACTCTCCCCTAGTCATCTCTGAGTCACTAAGACAATTTCACAACCTCACCCCCCACCATTTTTAATCTATCAGCAATCACAGAGATCTCCGGAAGACCAAAATATAAGATATTTTTACTAACTTGCCCCTACTGATGCCAGTTAACCAACTGATTTTGGTCATCCTACCAAACTAGCATCAGTCACATGGCCGACATCAGTTACTGTGTCTAGAAACATACCTTATACCAGGTGAGCTCATACCCATTCCCTGACAAGCCTAGAATTAAATTTAATCTTTACTAGATCTTACCCAAAACATATACTATACCTGCAACCCAATATCATTCCATCACCTAACCCATTTTGACTTCATTCATATTTTTTCAGACCCTTTTTTTTTTTTTACACAAGATACCTAAATCATTTCAATTATAATAAGATTTTTTATTTCATGTTTATTTTAGATAACATTAGTACTGTTATATAAAAAGTGGATTGACAACCTATTCAAGAAGTATCATGCTTCCCCAGATCTAGCTTTTGCTAGGAAATCTACTCATTGTTTTATTTAACTCTATCTAGTGGTATTGTTTTGCATTTTATAAGTAGTTCCTCCTATCCAAAAGGGAATTCTCCCAATCAACATTGGATCAAGAAATCAGAATATGCGTACAACCTTCAACTGACATCACAAACAGGTATTCCTATAACATAAGCTAAAATATAAAATTCACTTATAGGATTGCATTTTTTTTCTTAGCTTTTTCTTGAGTTGTGAGGTTACGTTCTTCATTTTCTTCTTCCTTTCACACTCCGCCATCATAGTTGGTGTATTTCGAATGTTTCTGAGTGTGTCAGGATCTATTATTATCATAATCAATTTTCTAGGTTTATATTTCATCTGACTTAATTCACAAAAATCAAATTTTCATCATTTTTTTCAAATTTCACAGTGACCAGCATTGGTCCATCGACCGTCATCAGTTTACCTAATCGTTGTTAGTTTCTAGCTCTTTTTGGTAATTTTACCCAAAAACAACATTCATCACAAATTATGTTATTTTTGAAGTTTTCATGACATCATCATACCCCCAAAATTTTAAAATCACAGTCACATACAGTTTACTTATTTCATTTTCATCAGTTTTTCCTCATTTGCTAAACTGTAGATTTCCCACAGAAACTGGTATCGGTTTCCCTAACCGTCATCGGTCACTTTGTAACCATCATCGATTCACCTAACTGTCTTTGGTTCCATTGTTTTAATTTTTAATTAAAACATTGACCCGTTTCACCTCCCGAAATCTATTCTCCTCCATTTTGTTGTTTTTATGTGTCATTTACAGAGAACAGTTTACCCGGTCTATGCTAATTCACATGGTTTTGACTCTTAGAGGGTCTCACAATCAACATTGGATTAGGAAATGAGAATGTGTGCACAACCTTAAACCAAAATCACAAACATGTATTCCTCATTGGCCTATCACCCTCTATCTAATTCATTAACTTGTTAAGAATCTAATGAAACAAGTTGTCTTGGGCATGCAAATTGTTTATGCAAGGTTGGATTTGTAAAATACTGTGTTTGGATTCTTTGAGTTATGTACGTGTTATGGATTGATCACCCACTTGTTACATGTAGAACTCATTTGGGTTGTCCTACCTAGGATCTTGTTTATTTCTTATGCTTATTCTAGTTTGACTTGTCTTTGGTCAGTTGCATTGAGAGTAGCAGGGAGAAATTGATAGATGGTTGGAGAAAATGGTTGATTTTATAGGCATGGCTATGCTTGCAGTTAAAGCTCAATATTTCAATTTGAGTGTGAGCTCTTGTAGGTGTGTTAGTCACGGTGGCTTAGTTGCATGAGAGGCTTGTAGTTATGATTCAATGGGGGCTTGATGTATGGATAACTTGTGTATCACAGATTAGTGGTAGCTTCGTGCAAGTATATGGTAAGTCATTATTTGTTATCTTCTGGGTTTTATAAGATGGTTTAATCTTCCTGATTTTGAGAGAATTGTTGAAGTAAAGAATAGTTGGTCTTCACAGTATGTAGAGAATGGTACTGTACAGGTACATGTTCAACAATTTATCTCCAAGTGGGAGATTGTTGAGTTGTGGAGCTAAATTGCTTCACAAGTAGCATGTTTTACAACTTGCAGGTTTACACAGTAACCGACGTTAGTCAAGGAACCTACGTCAGTCACCTAGAAGGAACCGACATCGGTTAGGGAACCGAAACCGATCAACATCAAAGAACTGACACTGGTCAGGGAACCGACACCAATCAACATCAAGGAACCAACATTTGATTTAAAGGTAATCTAAAGGTTGTAAATGCATAGATAAGGTGCCCTAAGTTTATGTATGCTTATATAAACATGAAAGCTAGGGTGAGAAAGTCAATTAGAGTAATCCTTGGTTGAGAGGATGAAGAAGAAAAAAAATAAAGAACATGTTACATGAAGACAAAGCTTCCATGGAGAGAAGTGGGACATAAGGAAATATCATGTGTATCTGAATGGTGAGAAGGGGTTTCTTGTACTGTATTTCCTTTGTATAATTATTATCTAATTGTAATGGCTTACATAGTATACAAAGCACATAAATTTTCTTCTTGTAGATCCACATGTTGGTGAGATCTTGTATTGTAGATCCATGAGATCATGTTGTATTGTTGATCCATGTAGATCTAGGCTTGTATTATTAGATCTGCAGGTTATTGTGAGATCTCGTATTCATAGATCCATGATATCATGTTGTATTGTTGATCTATGTAGATCTTGATATTGTAGAGGAGGTTGTCTTCTTGTTTGCACAGTGGCAGATGTAGAGATGGAGGAGAGACTTACTTCTCGGTGCAAAGTTATGGTTGCAAATTGGTAGACCCTTGTGAGAGGTCTTGTTTGTAGATTCAAAGGAGAGCTTGGTTGCACAGTGGGAGATGCAGTAGTTCCTGATGTGCGATATCTATTGGTGGTTTGGAGGCAAAGTTGTAATGCACTCATGTAAATCCATTTAGAGATCTGGAAGAGGAGATACTCTTTGATAGATGCATTGTACTCTTGTATTGAAGAGTCGGTTTGTACTCTTGTTTATTAAATATATTGAGATCTATATCTTTGGTGGACATAGCCCATATTGGGTGAACCATGGTACATGTTGTGTTGTGTGTGTAATTTATTTTGATTTGGATTTATCTAGTTTACACTTCCATTGCTGTAGATTTTAGGGAGTTGTATAGATCATTATTTGTATGATTTGGTTTGTTATTGAATGATAACACTATTTTGCAGTCCTAATTCCCAACAAATGGTATCAGAGCTTGATTATATTAGAGAAAGGTTTTCCTTCAATATATTGTTAGTGGTTTATTGACAGGTGTATAAGAGCAGCGTTTGTTTTACCTGATCTGAAAATCACAGGAAGAGATTTAAATCTAAAGTGGAAGATAGAAATGTGAGGTTGTTAGAGAATATAGTGACTGACGTCGGTTAGGTGGCAACCGATGTCGGCAGGGTGACCATGGTCAGTTACAGGGTGACCGTGGTCGATTACAGGGTGACCGTGGTCAGTTAATGGGCAACCTAGTTTTAAATTTTTTTTTGCAAATATGAAGAAATTGAGAGATGCAAGGAATGTGTCTTGTTTGCTGAAGTATCCCTAGTTCTTAGAGGCATAAGCATGTTGGTTAGATTGTTGATTCGAATTATAGAGGTATGGTTTTGTTATCTTAGTATTGCAGTGCTTGTATATTTTGGTTGCACATGCATGGTTTTGGATTGTAGATCTAAGTATGAGATAGAGGAGCAGTTATGCATCCTTGGTGCAGTTAAATGCACGAGCTTTGTTAGAGAGGTAGAATATAATGACACAAAATGAAGATGAGGCTTCCATCAAAGAAGCATTTTCTTCAGTTGAAGATGTGGTTGAGTATCTTGGTGTTGGTAAGGTGATGTATTTCATCTTGGTGCAGTTTTATCGTATGTATTATTCCTGCTAAGTTTTTGTGCAAGATTTAGGTCTTTCTTGAAATGACTAGCTCAACACAACTATTGGCTTTGGTTGGATTAGGAACCTGGTTTGGTGTACTATGCCAATTGGTGGCATTTTGTTCATTCCAGGAGCATCAATGTCAGTCAGGGACTTGACATTGGTCGCAGAGGGGAACCGATATCGGCCAACATACTGTGGTCAGTCTCTATGACATGAGTTTGCACAGGGTTTTTTTGCAGCAGAAGAGGACATGGATGGTTTTAGTGTCTAGTTTGGAGGATCAGGTTTCTTGCACATAGCGTACATGAAAAAAAGGGAGTAGATCACTTCAATGTTTGAATTAGAAAGAGGACAGAGTTGGCTCAGGAGTCCAGTGATACTTGTGTCAAATTCATGTATCTCTATTTGGTTCATGTTTTATTTATTTCATTTGAAGCAACTTGTATTATGTTTGGATTGTGCGCACAAGTAAACTATGCACCATGGATATTTGGTGTGTGTTGACTTCTATTTTTGGGATGTGTTAGAATCTTGAAGAAGAGGGTATCTAGTCTAAGGATGAGATCCTTAATGAAAAGTCGTGATTAGACACAGTTGCAAGTAATGAGAGATGTTGAGAACACATGGATGAAAAGAAGGTGATTCACCTGCTTCACAAGAAGTCCAAACTTATGCGATGTAGAAGTATTATTTGATAAGAAGGAATCAAGTTTATATTTATTTCATTTGGTTTTATTCCTCACTGATATATATTGGAGCTTTTGAGCTTGTTATTAGAGGCATTACTGGGGAGTTCATGTTAAGTGAGAGCAAGCCATGGGTGTTGCCATTACATGTTAGACACATATGCATGTGTGGAGTGGGAGGAGTATGCTACCTTTCAGAGTGGTATGAGGCATAAGTTGTTTTGGAGGAAAATCATGGGTTTGAAAGTGTTTTATACTTAGTACATGATGATGTCACTTTAAGTTTTATTTTACAGTGCCTAAATATCCTTATGGGATGGTAGTTGATGATAATTTAGTTGGGGTAAGAAGACAGAGCAATACTTTTGAGTTTCAAGTGTAAAGAAGGAAAATTTGTTTGTTACAGGTTATAGTGTGACAATATTGTATATTTACATCTTGTTGATGTTTCCCTTGTTTGCTTTCATCTTGGATGATTGTGTAGAGTATATTGATGACATGTTGCTAGTATTTACACTATTTATTAGTAGCATGGTTAGCATGGTTGTTGTTGTTGACATTGATGAAGCACGTGATTCATATGTGGCTTTGGAGTTAGTCAGTGAGAGACCTGGAGCTTCTGGAGAGCTTGATAATATGGATGGATGTCTATGGTGAGTTTATACATGTGGATATATTATGTTTTATGAGTCTATGATGATGCAAATATTTGTTTTGCACATGGATGCGTATGATCATGGTTTATATGCCCTTTGAGAATGAGTAGGGGATGTCTATATTTCCTCTTATTACTATGTTACTTCGTGATAGACGTGTTTTCTACAGATGGTTGTTTTGGATATGCAATTTGTTTATGTAGGGTTGGATTTTCATAATGCAGTGTTAGGATTCTTTTAGTTATATAGGTGTTGTGGAATTATCACCCACTTGTTGCATGTAGAACTAATTTGGGTTGTCCTACCTAGGATCTTGTTTATTTCTTACGCTTATTCTAGTTTGACTTGTCTTTGGTCAGTTGCATTGAGAGTAGAAGGGAGAAATTGATAGATGGTTGGAGAAAATGGTTGATTTTATAGGTATGGCTATGCTTGTAGTTGAAGCTCAATATTTCAATTTGAGTGTGAGCTCTTGTAGGTGTGTTAGTCACGGTGGCTTAGTTGCATGAGAGGCTTGCAGTTATGATTTAGTGGGAGCTTGATGTATGGATAACTCATGTATCACAGATCAGTGGTAGCTTCGTGCAAGTATATGGTAAGTCATTATTTGTTATCTTCTGGGTTTTAGAAGATGGTTTAATCTTCCTTATTTTGAGAGAATTGTTGAAGTAAAGAATAGTTGGTCTTCACGGTATGTAGAGAATGGTACTGTACATGTATAGGTTCAACAATTTATCTCCAAGTGGGAGATTGTTGAGTTATGGAGCTAAATTAATTCACAAGTAACATGTTTTACAGCTTGCAGATTTACATAGTAACCAGTTTCAGTTAGGGAACCAACATCGATCATCTGGGAGGAACTGGGATCGGTTAGGGAATCGACACCAATCAGTATTAGGGAACTGATGCTAGTTAGGAAACTGACACTAGTCAGGAAACTGACACTAGTCAGCATCAGGGAATCGACACCAGTCAGGGAACTGGCACCAGTTACCTGTGTGGTTATGCTTTTATTTTAGACATGGGATTAGATCCACCCTTTAATTTAAAGGTGATCTAAAGTTTGTAAATGCATAGCTAAGGTGCCCTAAGTTTGTGTATGCTTATATAAGCATGAAAGCTAGGGTTAGATGGCTAATTAAAGTAATCCTTGGTTGAGAGGATGAAGAAGAAGAAAAAAGAAAGAACATGTTACAGGAAGACAGAGCTTCCATGGAGAGAAGTGGGGCATAAGGAAATAACAAGTGTATCTGAATGGTGAGAAGAGGTTTCTTGTACTGTATTTCCTTTGTATAATTATTGTCTAATTGTAATGACTTACATAGTATGAAAAGCACGTAGAATTTCTTCTTGTAGATCCACATGTTGGCGAGATCTTTTATTGTTGATCCATGTAGATATATGTGTGTATTGTTAGATCCACGGGTTATTGTGAGATCTTGAATTCATAGATCCATGAGATCATGTTGTATTGTTGATCCATATAGATTTAGATATTGTAGAGGAGGTTGTCTTCTTGTTTGCATAGTGACAAATGCAAAGATGGAGGAGAGGCTTACTTCTTGGTGCAAAGTTATGGTTGCACATTAGTAGACCCTTGTGAGAGGTCTTGTTTGCAGATTCATTGGAGAGCTTGGTTGCATAGTGAGAGATGCACTAGTTTCTGATATGTGAGATCTATTGGTGGTTTGGAGGCACAATTGTAGTGTAGTAATGTAGATCCATTTAGAGATCTGGAGGAGGAGATACTCTCAAAGAGATGCATTGTACTCTCGTATTTAAGAGTCGATTTATACTCTTGTTTATTATATATATTGAGATCTCTATCTTTGGTGGACGTAGCCCATATTGGGTGAACCAAAGTACATTTTGTGTTGTGTGTGTGTACTTTGTTTTGATTTGGATTTATCTAGTTTACAATTCCATTTCTATAGGTTTTGGGGAATTGTATAGATCAATATTTGCATGATTTAGTTTGTTATTAAATCATAACACTATTCTATATTCACAATTCCCAATACTTCTCTAGTTGTTTGGGCATGCAAAAAGCAACATACTATTGCACTTTTATCTTCAGAGGCAAAGTATAGGGAAACAATTACAACGAGTCGACAAATTCTTTGGCTTTGACAGTTATTGATAGAGTTTGGATTCCCATAGGATTCGTTGAATGTACTTTGGTGTGACAACCAAAGTGTAATTCGCATTTCTCACAAACCTGTTGAGCACCAGCAAACCAAGCATATTGAGATACACATCAACTTCATTCGTTAGCACATTCAAGATGGTGTTATTTTCTTGGAGTACATTCTAACTTAGTAGCAGGTTGCAAACATCTTTATGAGGCCTTTTGCATCACCTCACTACCTTGAGTTGTGTGGCATGCTTGGGGTTCCAGAAGTTGTTTATGGGGGGTGTTTGTTGTAACATCTTCCTTCTTCTTCTTCTTTCTCTTTCCTTCTAGTAGGATTCTTTCCTAATTTTGGTTCAAGATTTATTCATGGATATATTCTGCATGAGTACTTGATTAGGCCTAGTTACCAGGACTCATACTGCGGATATCCAATTTTATTTTGGGCCCTTAGCTTCACTTGAGGGGGGGTGTTAGAGTAGGTATTTACCTTAGCTCATGTTCACCTAGGTACTTTATTTACCTTTATTTTATTTATCATCACCCACTTATGTGTCTGGATATTTCTTTTATTTTATTTAGATATTAGGGAGATATTATCTAGTTGTTAGGTATAGTTCTTTCCTTGATCTATGGTATTGACTAGATCTTTAATGACTAGTTCTTTCCTAAATCTATGGTTTTGACTAGTTCTTTCCTTGATTTATGGCTTGATCTACGACCTTGAATGGTTCTTAGATTGATATTCCTTGCCTATATAAGCAAGGTCCATGCTAATTGTATTTCATTGAGTTCCATAATAATATATGATATTGTTGCTCATTTGTTTGCAAAGGTTTATGTAAAGTTATTTTGGTGAATTACTTTCATATTATTGTGCATGGTATTTAATTAGCATTTGAGTTTTTCATGGCTTGGTATGATCTGTTTATCGTTCCTTTTACATTATCTATCACTATGGATCACACAACTTTGACATCACTTGTAATTACCTACAACAAGTATAAACCCTAGATATCTACAACAAATTTCATGAAAGCTCTAAATAACCAAAAGGAGAAATTTATGTTGGTGAGCAAGTCGGAAAAAAGGAAGACAGATATACTGATTAGGATTGAAATATGAACATGAATCTTAACATAGGATCAAATCTGAAAATTTAATTGCAAGAGGATGAGTTAGAAATTTTGAGTGTCTACATTTTCCCCATTTAAATGTGTAATTTAAAATTGTATACTTAGAGGAAAAACTTATCTAAGTGCGCACACACATAGTGTGACCTAGAGGTAAAAATTAGGTGTTAACGTTCCCCAAATCTCCCTAAACTTATTCCTTACAGAAGTACAGGTTGCAAGCTTTCTGGAACCTATTGGAATGCACAAAACAAACACCATATGCTCCATATACAATCCACACAAGAATGGGATGTTCAAAGGAATGCAACTAGAACACAAGTAACAACACAGTGACTGGGTAATGATGTAGTAATAAACGGGTCATCATCTTCACGTATCAAAAATACGGGGGATGTCTTAAAATGTCAATCTTCATCACTCGAGACTGTAAAAAATTGGTCAAGTAAGGGGCCCACTTTTATTTCAAAAGGGGATCCAGCTGTCAGAGTGATTTCACTCAATTTGGACAACTCATCGAGTTGTGGGTGAGTTTGCACCAAGCTAACTCAATGAATTGAGAGGTGAGTCATGAACGAGCCAAACACCAAGCTAGAAGGTGAGATCACAAGCAAGCTACTCAACAAGCTATAGAGCGAGCCATCCAACAATGCAAGTGCTCTTGTGACAAATCAAAACCCCAAATAAGATAAGTTTTCCGAAGACTGAGAAATATGGGGAGGTTTAATCCTTAAAAATTCTATCCTATCTCTTCGCCCCATGCATATGGGATGAGTCCCATAACCCATGCAACAAAGCAGAGGAATCAATGGGATCGATGAGGATGTGGTGACATGGCTCGGCGGGGTGATGTGGCATGGAGGTCGGTGACCTCAACAATGAGTAGTGTGGGGTTGAAGTGGACATGGCATGATGGGGTCAGTGGTCAGCGAACATGTGGACAAGTTGCGGTGGGATGGTGTGGATCGATGGTGGTACCAACGGTGGATGTGACCAAAAGGATAGGCGGGGGAGTCGAACTGATAACCTCCCTGCGTAACACATAAGGCCCAACCAACCCACCTAGCCTGGCAAGATGGTGCCAACTCAGTAGAATATAGGTTATACCATATAACTCAGGGTTGGTTAAGCCTATAAAAGGTCTCCCTCACCCCATTCCAACAAACAAGCCTTCCTCATTTCTCAAGTGAAGGAAAGTTAGGAGGGAATAATAAGAAGGCCTTAGGATTATTAAGGCAATATTTTGGAGAAATTTTAAGACCTATTTAATAGGAAAATTTGTATTTGGGGGGTTAAATAGTGATTATTAACCTGCCATGACATCGTAAAGGCCCTTTGAACCTTGAGTCTTCTCACGTGGAGCCAGACATTCGTTGCAGAGCCGAAGGAGATCATTTCATGCTGGAGAAGCATATAGAAGATTTGATTCCCTATGTTGGGAATTGGAAACTAGTTTCTTGCTACTTGGTGGCCATGGAGACGATTGATCCCTAAGCTTGACGACACTTAGACTTAGCTCTAAGAGGTGTCAAAGTTGGGAAGTTGTACGGGGATTGAGTACTAAGCTTCCAAGACCACTCTGGGATCTTTAGACTCAATTGACACCTGGTTCTAGTTTTACCGACACATTCATTATAAGCATTGTAAGTTTCTATATTGTACTTGTAGTCATATTTCTTATAATGAATGAGTTCAACTATTGGTGAACCCAAAGACGTAGGCATTTTGGCTGAACTTCGTTATCAACTAAGTGTAGTGTTTTTCCATATTGCATTGAAATTTTTTGGTTAAGTTGATTAAATTTTAGGAGTAAAATTGACACCAGATTAATTTGCCTATAGGGGTCCGTTGGTCAAGGAATTTTTTTGCCAATTTACGGATCACAATGTTTGTATTCAAAATTTTGTTATCCCTTATGTTGGTGTTATCACTTTCCATAGTGAAACCCGCAACACAAAGTGTAGCCAACATCCATAGCAGTAATTGAATTGTAACTCAAATGTAAATAATGTGTGTAACTTTGAAAAATATAACTTGTATAGAGTAAAGTAAACATATCAAAACATGAAAGGAATACACATGTTTGCTTTTCAAAGAGAGAGAGAGAATCTCGTTCTTATTATGTTTAGAGACTTGGATTTATTTTTTAGTTGCTAAAGAACAGGGGTGATCAATCCCCAATTGTGTCAAAGTGAGTAGGAGATGGAGTTGAGTGCATATGACACAACATTGAAGAGTGGAGGTAATGAAGCACCCCGTTAAGAGGGAAGTAATTTACACAGTATTTAGAACCCTACTATCTTCCTACACAAATATGAAAGAGGAAAGGAAGGAAAGCCTACAAGAACTCTTAGATGCAATACCTTCTAACCCCTTAAACCACGCCATTGTAGACAAAACTAGGCCCAATTTTGTAAATAAACCATAAGGTTGAAAGGGATTGGATGCACCATGCCCATACTATGTGTTGTATAATTGATTCTAAATATGAAAGTGTTGAGTAATGCAAAGGAAAAGAATGCTCGTGGCCCCAAATCATGTATCTGTAATTGTATTTGAGTAGTGCAATGAAGAAGGAATGAAGTACTTATGCCCCTTCTATTCTACTATGAATTATGTCATCTATTTATGAATCTATGTCAAAAGATTGTATGAATCCAAAACTATTGATTTTTTTTAGAATTTAAGCTCGGGTCAAGAATGTCTAGTAGGGATCTAAATCATAGTATAATCTTGACTCGAGTTGTATAATGTTTACTATTGTGATTTTTTCCATTTTCTTGTGTCTATAATTGTTTATGAGGATTTAAACCCTATATAATTTTGAATATTAACTCTAAAATTTATGTGTATCAATTTTATATGAATGATATACCCCAATGAGTGCTCCCTCTTTTGACGTACTTGTGATAAAGCATTTGAACGTGCAACTCAAAATAAATGATGTGTACCCATGTCAGATAAATATGGAAATTTGTGTTCGATCACATCGAAGGTTGTAGTGGTGGCCATTGTTGGGTTCCCATTCCTACAAGAGGTTTTTGCATGGTGGATACCAACTCACACAAAGAAAGTAACACATAAGCAAGATTAGAAACAATAAATTTGTATATAAGTGTGAATAATAGTGAAGAGATAGCCATTCAATCTAACATAGTCAAGAACATGTAAAATAGTCTCATCGAGGAAAAGAGTCGTAAATATGGGACACCCATGGTCTCCCAAGACAATCACAATAAAATCACTCAAGATTCATACAAAGAAACAAGTGTATAAACACCTAATAGGCATAGAGATACAAAAAAGGGACATGCATGGTGTTGTAAGGAAATTAAGGCACTTGAGATGCATATAATAAGAAATCACACAGTCAAAACAATCAAGTTAGAAAATAACCTAGCCAAGAAAGTATAATAATTAGTAGTGAAAAAACATATAGGTCAAGATAGGTTAGCACTGCATAAAACACATGTTATCCAAAAGTATAACATATGCATGATATAACTAATTGGGCATAATGAGGAATTATAAAAACACTAAAATAAACAACACCTATACATTGTAGGAGATACCCCAAATGATTAACGTCACTTGGAAGGGACTAGGCCAACACTTTTCATTGTGTATCAATTTTTATATGTCATGCATCAAGCTCAACATACCTTATAAACACATGTGTGTAAAGAGTACATAAAAAATATGGTATTTATCAAACCAATATGATAAAAAACATATGTAAAGGAAAGAGCTATCCAATCAATTCATGTACTGGTCTTGATTTTTGTATTTTTATAAATATTTGACCATTCTTGTATTATGTGATTATTTGAATGTTTTGTATTTTTGAAAATAGCTATATACAGGGAAGGAGGTAGCATAAGAGTTTCTAAACAAGGGCTTTATGAGGAGGCGAGGTAGACCTATAAAGTGAAGGAAGTTACACCTCAAACATGTCATAAGTGAAGAAGGACAATCATGTAAGAATTGTATGGGACACATAGTATGTGTTGTACAATACCTATAATGGAAAGACTAATGAGGACTAATATGTATATGATAAGACCTATAAGGAGGCCAAGGAGGGATAGAGCTAGTATTACTATATGTGGTACAAGACCCAACACGAGGCCCAAAATAGAAATATCTATGAGAAGTAGTATGCATAATAGAAGACCTATAAAAATTCTGAGGAGATAAAGAGATACTAGAAGAATCATGTGTACCATGAGACTTAACAGGAGGCCTAGGAGACAACGAGTCACTGGAAGAAGTATTTTTAAATGTGTACACTGTAGAACTAACAACCTTATTTTTTAACTAAACAAGTTATTTATGTGAGACGTGTATGTAATACCCTTGACCATAATAATTTAATGATTCTAAATGAATTTAACATTTTGATGTAAGATAAAAGGTATAGCCTTAAAGGCATGTAGTCAAGGGAAACCCAAATGTATATCACATAGGCTAAGAGGAGAAGTAACTTAAAATAGAATAACCATATTATTATAACCTACCTTAAGAGGTATAACAACACATCAAAGTTTGGTATTAGTATTAGAGGTTACTTATTGTTTAATATATTTGTACAACAATCAAGAACAAAACAAGAGTTACAATATAGCTTTAGTAAAACATATAAGATCCCAATGTTTAGGTGTGAGAGAGGATTTGATTTTAGTATGATTAATCTGGTAAGTTTCCATGTCGGTAAAGATAATCCAAGAATCATTGAAATCAATGGGATCGATAGTCACTTTGGGAAAAGGTTCATTTGGCATATCAAAATTCTCATCATTACTACCACAAGAATCGGTATTTAGTCCATCTGGTTTCTATGAATTGACTAATAATGGTGAATCAACAATATCTGCAAACATTTCCTCTATGTTTCCCCCTAATCATGGTTGTATATGGTATACTTGTTATGTAACCATGTGTAATTTCTCATGTTCGAGACATTGCTGCTTAAATGCTCTCTTTGTAATGTTTCTTGTGCAATGCATATAGTTTCATTTTATTTTTTCCCATAAGTATGATTGTGGCACTTGCACTAATATATAATTGTTTGAATTATGTATCAATTGCTTATCCTCTCAAGGAGTAAATGTCCCTTTTACGGTAGATGAAGTTATATCATTTAGTATTGCATTATGTTCATTCAATATAGACTTGTTAACTTTAAGGAACCCATTTAAATTTAGGGACTTGAGATGATTGAATACGAGAGGCCCCACTCTAAGAGACATCATTTATGAGAGGCTAAAAAACTAGTATGTCCAAGGGTGACCATACTGGGTGATCGTAACATCTACAAAGGGATGCCTCAAATAAGGAGAAGGAGATCTATCTAAATATCATGTATCAAAAGAAATAATGCCATTATGCTCAAGTTGTTATATCTTTCAGTGTAAAACATAATAATGATTGTCACAATGACCACTGATTCCATTATAACTCCAAAATGAATTTCCTATAAAGGGGATGATAATAGTTAAATGTCAAAGTGATTAATCACTTTTTGAGTAGCTCATATAGATACGTGTAATCTATCATTCTTATCAAACTAAAGAGTCACTTTATAATGTGGTTGTGCTAATATTTGAGAATGGTTTCTTGGAATATATAAATCATTACATTTATAGAGGAATTTTACACAATTTGAACTGGCATAGGTATCATGTATGTAATTAGTATCACATTATTTTCCTTTAGTTGTAGATGTAAGCTAATCATGATGTGTAGAGATATGAACATGTAAGGGATTCCTTAGATGTGTTATCTCATCCTTGAGAGATTTGATCTCGGTAATCATAGCTTGATTTTTCACTTGAAAATAATTTTTTAACATTTGAATAGACTCTAGGATAGCCTTATGAAGTATGTCATTGTTAAGTATTGATGAAGAACCCGTATGAGGTAGCAAAAAAAGGTATTTTAAATTATTATAATTGGCAAATAGAATTACACATGATGTAGCCACAATGAATAAAGCAATGCCGACTATAAATACACAATACAATCATAGAAAAGAGAGCCAAAAAATAGATTCCCATAGAGAGATAAACATAATTCCAATGTGAGTAACAAAGGTAAGCCCAAAAGTATTTTTTAGCAAAGAGTGAAAGCCATCAAATTAAAAAAATGACCATTTATAAAAATTAAAGATTAATTTGAATATATAAAAAGAGGTATTTTATGTTCTAAATACGAGTAAAAAAACTCCAAGGGGTCTAAAAATAGATTCATTATCCTTGATATATATGAAAAAACATGTTTTGACCAAACATGAAACCCTAAGGAAGATTTTGAATACCACATTTACGGCTTGTAATATATGGGAATCATAATTAACTATGAATACACAAAGTGGAGCTAAAACCCTAAGGTGCAAGAATTGATCACGAGTCGGGTTCACCAAATGTTTTAGTTGTTTCCTAATTAGTTAAGTGAGAAGTAGTGAATCAGAAAAAGTTGAAGAATGTTACAGGAAGATTATATTGAATTAATTAATAAACATTAACCTTACACATTTATAATAACACATTAAAACTTTTAAATATACTAACACACCATGATGATTGATTAAAACACACAAAGGGACAAGATCCTAGCCATGGAAAGTGGTACATGAGTGCTCTAGGTGTACATATTGGAAACAATTTATTTGGATTTGAAACACTTCATCTTCGATTCTAGAAATGGAAACTACTTTGGTGCAAGACCATACAACTGTTATATAATCTTGATTGATTATGTGTGGTCCCAACTTTTTTTGTATAGTTTTGAACATGTTCACAATGAGGTTTTGTAACTTTTCCCACCCTTCACTTACTTGGAAGTGAGTGTTGTTGTTTTTCATTATGTATCACACAAGTTTGGCATCACTTGTAATCACTTGCAACAAGTATAAATCCTAGATACTTGTAACAAACTTCATGAAAACATTAGATAACTAAGAGAAGAAATAAGTGTGTGAGTGAGAAAGTTAAAAGAGAGGGAGAGATATATATTGATCGAGCTTGGAATGTGAGCATTTGTCTTAGCATAGGGAAAAGTCAAACTTTTCATTTCCAAAGTAGAAGTTACTAGATTTGAGTGTCTACATCCATACGTTGGTCTTCATGTTTTATATTTTTCAAGTAACATAATAGCTTGGTCACAACAGTTTCCTTTAAAGGAAAAGCATTTGTCTTGATAAGGATGATTTCATAGGTAACTGGATTCTTAATTGTAGAATTGTTTATGATTAGATGTTTTTTTGTCTTTTCTATTTTCCTCCATTTCAAACTAGTGGTGCCATTGTTCCACACCTCATAACCATATAATACCATCAGAGCAATAAATAACCCAAAAAATACCCTAGTGGTCTTCCAATCCCATAACTTTGTGTTCTTACATCTATTTTGGTGTGTATAAAGAGCTATCCAACCACCTTGTATTCTTTTCATTATACGAATATCCCAACTGAGCTTGTTGTGAAATTCAATGCCAAGATACTTGTATTTTGACACCACTTCAAAAGAACCTCTTGCAAACTAAAAATTGGAGTGTTGAACCTCTTTTTTTGTTGAAAAAATCATGATTTTAGTTTTTTCGGCGTTCACTTACTTTCTTACTTCCTTGTAAAATTGTTATAGAAATGGAATATTGTATCTCAAATCTTATATTGTTTCTACTATCAAAAGCGGGTCGTTAGTGTATAAGAGATGCTTCACCATATACTTGACTGAATGAACCATGTCTTAACCTAAGTATAAAATAATAAATATTAAATGTAATAATTTAAACATTAATATATGGTAGTTTTAATCAAATTTAAATTATACAGAATGAGGGAATATAAATAATTTAAAAACATTTATAATGTATAAAGTGATGTGTAATGGAAAATTATTACCTATTTTTTGTAATTTGGATGAATGCATAATGATAAAAAAGTTGGAAACGAGCTCAAGAGGCAATCGTCAACTGTTATTATACATTTATCCCTTTGAAAATATACTTGTGTCAGATTTATGGATTCCTTGATGATTTCATATTTTAAAGTATTTGTCAGTCTATTTCATCTCTAAAAGTGTCATGTCTAGTCAAAATTTTAAATGAACTTGATGAGGGTTATAAACTTGACTAACATTATGTAGCTTGACTTGATTTTGTTTGTATAGGTTATCCTTTGTCTTAGATCCTAAATTTTGAATTTGTATTTGAGTGCTATGATGTTATGATACATAATTGGGCTTTTTTTTTCCAAATGCTCACAAAAAATTAGAACAACAAAGTAAAATAAAAATACCTAATAATTATTGGGTTGGACCCAACCTCATAACATGCGAATGTATGTAACCTTTACATTTTATACCAATATTTTTAGGAGGGATAAAACTACATATAGTTCTCCCATAGTCCTATATGATATACAACTATGAATTTGATAATGTGATTTGGAATGTTCCTTCACTTGGTATAAGACACTTAACAACATGCAACTTTGACTTTTGTACTTTATATTTGACTTGTGAACTCCTGTAGGGATACTTTTGGAAGATGTACGATGGTGTGAAGCCTCTACATAATGATATCCATGGTTGTGGGGTAATGTGTATATATTTAGGGATTTTTCTTACAAACAAGTGCTTTCATCATTTTTTTTGCCCAAATCTATCTCAAAAGTTGATCCTCAATTGATTTATAAAGATACCCAATTTTAAAATATCACTACAGGGGATAGTTTCATGGAAGGTAATTTGATTTTGTAAATGAAACCGACTAGGAGGATAGTTTCAAAAAATAAAACTATCCATATGGCTATGAAATTTTCTCAGAGGTTAAAAAAACTCGGGAACGGATAACAAATATATTTTTGTGTATGTGTAATATCAAGACTAGGTTATCCAACTAAGATATTAATTCAAATATGTATGATAATTCCATACCAATAAGTATATATATAAAATCCTAGAATCAAATCATGATATTATATTGGATAACACATATTTTGAAATTAAAACATAGAAAAACAAGTAATTAAGGTTATGGTTTTGGAACATATTCACCTAAGGTGGACCATAATGTATAACATTTGTTTGAATCTGGATAAATGAGTTGTTTAAAATGTCACAATGATTCTTACAATTTATTGCCATCTATAACTGAGTGATAGATGTATTCACCTGGAAAACCTATCTAGAACCAGTGAATGTGTCCATTAGAGGTTGGTACTGCATTCTAACTCTGGGCTCTATTGTGTATATGTTTCTAGATTTGGGATATATAACTAAAATCTAGCAATAAATCTCTTGTACCTACAAAATTATTCATTTTTTCTTCAAAAATCTAGCTCCTCACTTTGTGACCTAAAAAAGGTTAGTATGAATTTGAGTTGAGATTCCTTGACACCCCTTGATTATGTGCACTCCTTACATAACACTTATTTGAAGAGGCCTCATATCCATGTAGTTCTCCCTACTAATAGGCATGTGAGAACATGTGAAAATTATGTAAAGCCTAATAATATTCTTAAAACCAAATGGAATGATGTGCGATTGATACCTCAGATTTAATTATTGAGAGTAATAAGCTCTAAAATTAGATGTACAAATTCTCTTGAGATATTAACTACTGAAAATATGTTTGTAATTAAGCTCTCCCCTAATGGTTTTAACTAAATTGATTATATATTGACCATCCTAAAATTTGGAACCTTTTAGTGAGAAACCAACATAAATTCTATTTCTAAAGTACTAAAAGGCTAACCCAAAGAGATTTTACTTTTAAAATTTTAAGTTAAAATGAAGGAGAACCGGTTCATTGACCTAGGCTAGGTTCTTTAGCCAAACCTGTCTAAGATGAGAAAACATGTCCTGAACACAAAAAAATGACAAATATCAATAGGCACAAGGTGGGAATCCCCAAAAAACACATCATAATAAAATAACTAAGACTATAGATTTGTTTAGGAATTCTTATAGAAGTAGTGGAGAGTCAAAAAGAGGGTTAAGTGCATCAATTAATCCTTTTATTTAGGTTAATAAACCATGTTGGTATCCAAATTGATTCTCCCTTGGAAATCGAGCAGGTGTCGCAGATTTAACAAGATACTTAGAGATAGAAAAATCATGGTATAAGTCATTTTGTAGTCAGGGAGGGGATTCAACTGACTCTTTGTCACTTAGGTGTTGGAGAAATGGATAACACCTTCATTAAGGATTTGATCTATCCTCACTACTTTAGGTCATGCCTTTCAACCATGGTGAGAGGACCCGTTTTGTAACCTCTGTTGGTGAATTACATGAAGAGATCCTTGTTTGTACAATTTTCAGGGGAACCTTGAGAAAATATGATTAATACACCACAATTTAACTCTCACGAGTTGTCACTTCTAAAGAAGGGAGATATTTTCTGAATAAGTTTCAAGTTACTAAAGACACTTAAAACCTACTTGTTTTTGTATATTTTGGCAGTAGAATTTGTTCATTTGTGGATACACAACACAAACAAGGGTACTTCAGGTAGGATTCATGGTTATTTGAAATTTTTGGTGGGGAATTAAGCAAGATGAAGTTGATTTCACCAGATCTTTGAGAACCTTTACAACAATTGGAAAACTAACAGATAGAACGCTTCAGAACAACCAAAATATTCCTTAAACTAGAAGATGTGCATCAATGGAGGCCCATATCTACACGATTTCACACAATCTTTAAGAATTCAACACGAAGGCTCGAGCTAAAGACTCAATTAAACATTAACAATCCCTAGTTCATCATGCCTAAGACACACTCATAGGCTTACAAACAATCTTTATCAACACAGTGGAAGTAAAATTATTTTAAATTGTTTATTTCATTACTAGATGAAAGCTCTTCTCATAATGAAACTGCAAATGCCAAAATACTAACACATGGACGAGATCTTGTGTGATTCAGAGAGATTTTAATATAAGATTGCAACAGGAACAAGAAAAAACTATTTGAAAGACATTCTGAAATAAAAGTAGACACAATTTTCCCCAAGATCAACACAGATTAATTTGAGATTTATCAAATTCATTAGCAGGGGAAAGTTTCTTGAACAATCTAAGAGCTTGTCAATGGTTGTACACTTGCAACCATATTGACATGATTGAAATCTAAAACACAAGAAATTAACAAGTTTCTCAGATGGTCTCTCAGGAAGATGGGCTTTCTCAAATTTTCTTGTAAAAATAAACCCCGACCATTTGCAAGAGTATTCTCATTACATTTATACAATTCACTCGCTCACTCATCCCAAATTCCCCCCCCCCCCCCCCCCCCCCCCCCCCCCCCCCCCCCCCACTAAATAAAAATATTCGAGGAATCCTTTTCTTGTTACAAATTTGTCTCAGAAAGTGATGTTTAAAAAATTTACACCCAAAGCTGCTAGGTGGATGAATCATGAACTGATCACGTTTTTCAGACCCTCTACCATGACTGGGATGCCATATCATAATTTTTGATAGTATTCTTAATCATTCGTTCATTCTGTCGTGTGAGAAATCCCATTTTTAATAATTTTCAGGTGGCTCCATATGGCTGGATCTAACAAGTAATACTTTTCACCCTCGAGAATACACCTTGAGAAATGAGTGCCCTCACATGGATGCCTGCATTCGTGTGCTACGGGTTTGAGTCAGCCAAGTGTAAAGAGGAGTCAACAGAAGCCTCCACATGTTTCTTCAGTGTATTTTTGATATGGAGACCAAAAGTGGAGACTCCAAACAAGCGCAGGCTCACCACGTGTCCCAAGCCTTAGAAATTTGCTTGAGAAGTCTAAGTATAGAGAGGAGCCAACCGAAGCCTCCACGTGTCTCCTTGGCGTAACTCCAAAGGTCAAACCGAGAGGAAAATTTTCAAATTAGTGCAAACCCTCCACGTGGACAAGCTTTGAGTTGAAGCAGGCCTGAGAGTCTCAAAATGCCCCGGCGACCCACCTCTCCACTTCTAACTTTTGATGTGGGCCCGAACGGAGTTGTGGATTATTTCATAACTTTTCTCCCTCGTACAAAAAGGAAAAAAATTACAAAAGGATTTGGCAACCCGCCTCTTTGCTTGTAACTTGAAAAACTGCCACGTGTCCTTCTTCGGGGTCAAAGTAAGACTTCTGCCCTGCCGCCTCATATTTGCTGAATAACCAATTATATATTATCGGGGCCGCGGGGCTATTTTGGTATTTTTTACAAATGTGACAAAAGTGACAAGTTTCACCAAAAAGACCCGCCGGGCTGTATCCAATTAGAAAGGATCATGTTTCCATGGATGTTGGGACAAAAATTGACAGGAAAAACATGACTGTGGAAAAATAGAAGGAAGGGAAAACCCCGAATTCATACCCAAATTACAAATTCTTTCTCATGGACAGAGAAACAAAAAACAATATTTGGACTCAATGTGATCCTTGACCAAAGGAAAGGACTGACCATGGCAACCAAATGAAGGAAAAAGCTTTCATGCATCAATACAGGGAGATAGCAAAAACTTTCAAACCATGCAGACTGAGATGTTTTGAACAAACAGGGTGAAATTAAATTGAGCACCAACAAACCACACACAATCACCTAGAGAAATTTTAAAAAGGTGAATGTGCCATTTTGGGGGTATTTACAAATTGCCCCAAGCTAAAATTGAAATTTTTGATTTAAGGGAAAAATAAAATATAACTAACTTAGCTATATCTTGTGTATTTGTCACATGATTAATCCAATGAATAACAATGTGATACAATTGATATATAAATCTATAAAATCTAACAAAAACAATATATTACCATTTTTTTTTTAATAAAAATAGATATGAAATAAAACTTGATAATGTTTTGAAATAACAAAAGTAGTTAATATCATATTATAATTGTCATTGTTGGGTTTTATTTGGGTAAGTGTCATAGTTATCGAGGAGACAAACGATGTCATGATATTAGTACCTATTTCATATGGTGAAAATACATTTTTTTCTCGCCACTTCCTAGCCATAGAAACAAATGAAATTCCATTGAAAGGAAATTTTGTGTATCACATTTGTCTCCTGGATAGAAAGACGAATTAGAAGCTTTGAGCCACTCAAAGTCCACAATAATTTTGAGTTGTGGAGGTGTATGCGTAGATTTGGATCACCTCCAAGATGTGTTAGTTAATATAATAAAACCCTAAATCAATGATACTCAAATTATTAGCTTACACTATTGCCATTAAAAATAAGAGGGACAATCATGAGTTATTTCATTGAATAAAGTGGGCTAGACTTTGAGATATAAACCTGAAATTTGCATGCAAACACTTGGAAAAATATTAGTTATTTTTTGCGGTTAGGGGACCTACCTTGGTAATATCCCTAACCCTTTTAAGGAGATAAAAGGCATTATATTGTAAAAAAAATTTATACAAAAATGCATAAAAATAAATGATATGCCTAACTCAGACACAAATTAGTTGCGATTACGATTCTTTGAAAATTGCAAGAAGGTTACAAGACAATTGCAAGCGCGACTAACACATGTGTTGAAATTTCACCAAAATAGCATTGTTGAAGGCTACAATAGTCCTTTATGATCCTCTTTCGTCTCTCTAAAACATGCAATACTGAAATATTTGAGGAAAGATGCAAAAACTAAGGTACATGCTGAAATGCACAAATAATCAAGGGATTGGAATGGGGGTGGATGTTATTTTATAATTTTTGAGTGCATGGAAGGTTGTGACACATATGGGTGTAATTTACACAGAAATGTGATATTATAAGGGTCCACAATGCATAGGGAGTGCAAACGGGTAAGTGGGGTGGATAAAAATAACTGTGAGTGGGTAAGGGTTAATGAATGAATGATGAGGTGTCTTTTATCACCTTTTTGTGGGGTTTTATATTTTGTATTTACTTTTGTGGGAATATTTGAATTTTTTTTGGATCACTATAGTTTTATGTTTTTTTTGGTATTTTTATTTTAAAGGAGCTTATGTGCAAGGTGTATTTTCTAGTGTCTACAAGAGGGAAATAATTATTAGTTTTGATCACTAAATGTGCCACTGTTGTTCATACTTAAGTTATTTGGTTATTGGGACTAAGGTATAATATATTTTGTAGGAACATCTCAAATTATTGAGAAATATGACTCATCTCTTTTTAATTTCATTTGGCATGACCTCCCAATCTTCTTCTGCATGTCATGTAAGCTGCACAAAAAGTCTTATCAATATATCTTTCAAAATGTGTGATAGATTTTTCCAGCTTGACGATAATGCATTTGCAGTTGAGGAACATAAAAAATTTCTCTAAAATTTGTAATGAGCTTATTTGGTGCAGGGAATTCATGCCTCATTATGAGCCATATATTTGCATGTATATAATCAAATTCTTTTATCTTATCTACCCAAATTTGCCAATTTCTCAATACATGGGTATAAGCTCTGACCCAAGCTTCCTCTGTGAATAAGTTGATCAAGAATTTTGTATCATGACCCAAGATAAATATGTTTAAAAATAATTCATAAACAATATCTCGGTGGGCTCCTAAATACCTAATACAATCTTTATAAACTCTGTAGAGGGCAACTGGGAATAGTAGATTGATGTCGAAAGTTCCTCGATCTTCTGTAGCAAGTGCAGACAGGTTCGATATGAATAGAAGTTGTGCTGCTCGGTTGATGTGACTATGCGGGAAGTTCTGATTAATCAAATGGATGATTCTTCATCAGATGATGCGGGAGAATCTGTCAATGTGGAGCATATCTCTATCACACTTGTTTCTCTATCTGGAATGGTCAACCAGGAGCGTGACAAGGATGAAACAAAAGTCTGCGCACAGAAGGTGCTGGAAGTTGATGCTAGCGGAAGGAGCGGTGGATGCAGATATGAGAACGATGCTCTTCCTTCCCACATCAAACACTTGTCTTCTTATGACTCAGAGCTACACAACGAGGATACTCGAACTGGGATGGATGGAGTAGAGATTTAGGTAAAGGGGATAACTGATATAGGTGACCTGGAGGTCGAGTCTAATGGGTGGGAACACAAGGAATTTAAAATAGGCATGAAGTTAATGCTTTGAGCTTAGGAGTGGTTGGGCAGCGGACGGGGGCAAGACAATTCCTTGTGGCGGAGGGAGGGTTGAATTCTCACATGAAAAGATTGAAGTGATCCTTGATGATTATACGTTAGGGCCTTCATCTTTGGGAAATGATGGTGATGGTTGGATGAAGGTCCATCACAAAAAAACATAATGTGTCGTGCAATTGTTCTGGGATGGCTTCAGGTGGCGAACCTTAAAGTTTTGTCCTTTCTTTGGGTTGAGCCAAGTCTCCTTGACTCGTCCTTACAAACTACTTATATTTGTAAGGGTTTCTTCTCTTTTAACCGCTGGTAGAGGTCATTCTTTATGGGCCTCATTGTCACATATTTTTCTCCCTTGTATATCTCACGATGTATATTTTTTGTAAGGTTTTTGGGAACCTCAATCCGTGTTTATTACCTTATCTAATAAAAAAAATGATAGCACTGTATGCTTCCATAAAATCCTTGGCATCAATAAGATCGTGTGGTTGTTGATAAGATAATATGAACATTTTTCATTTGATAAATTTATCTCTAAGAAGTAAGGCATAAAAGTGAGAGGGATTTCGATAAGATAACATGGATTCCCTTATTTGACAAGTTGTTGTTACCTTGTCTTCCAAAGTTGCATTTACATCTTTCAACTTTTTAACCTCTATTTTCAGCTCCTCATTTTGAACTTGTACATTTCTCAGTTTATATCATATTTGCATCCATTAAAACATTCCTTTAGAATCTACAACTTGTATATTGGGAAAGAAAAATTCAGTTCGTACCTCTTTATCATCTATCTTAGTATGTGGCTTCTAACCTTATAATTCTTTCATTTTTTCCCGTGTATCTATAATTTATAAGTGGAAAATATAAATAACATTTTGCAAGTTATTTGAAATTATTTCAATGGATTTTTTTTTTAATATGAGATTGCATTTTTAGGCTATAACTTGAATACACTTTCCTTGAGCTTCCTTTTTAATCTTTACTAACTTTGTTTCTAGATGTATGCCATTATTTTAAAAATCAACAAATTTTACTTTTCATGCTCAATATATTTTTTAAGCTTTGTATGAAAGTCTCTTTTTCTTATAATAGTTGAGTTAACTTATCAATTTATTGATCTTATAATTGTAGTGAAAATTTAGCATGGGATGAATCCATTACTTGGATTTTTTTGTCTATCTTCTTCATTTGATGCCTCCCCTACTTGATCCATTGATGGAATAGAAGTATCCTTTATTTGTTGTAGAGGGGCCTTACCCTTATTAAATATTTGTTGTTTTGGCTGAGATCCATCAACTTTTTCCATTATAGGTATAACTAGAGTTGACACATCTATTGGCTCTTCAACCAATTCATGTCAAAGCATAATGTTTGAAGGTTCTTATGATGGGAAGGTCACTGGTTGGCATAAGTTTTGAAGGGTTTGTGCCAACATGAGATACTCATTAGAATCATATCTTGTAAATAGTGTAAGCCTTCTCCTTTTTTCATCTTTGTGAGGGGAAATTTCAATTCTCACAATGGGTGAATCCTCTTTTGGCAACCCTTTTAAGTCAGAGCTAAAAGTTACAAGAATTTGCTCCTTATCTTCAAATTGGGATCTTATCCTTTTCTCCACATAATTTTGAACTTTTATTTTCTTAATATGGACTTTGATGGAGGTTGAGGGCTTTAAACTTGCCTCATCTTTCTTAAATTTCTTTAAAAATACTTGTCATGTAAACTTCCCTTTCCACTTTTATAAGAAGTAGTATTTGCAAACCAAATGAATTAACTCTTGATGTTTTAAGGTACAACCCTTCCCATTGATTTTTTTCCATAGATTGCAATGAAATATATAAAAAATTAGGTAGATTACTCTTATACTCATGTTGCCTTGTTCTATTCCAAAGATGATTTAAAATCCTCATAATCACTATAGTTTGTTGAGGCTGATGGAAGATATATTTAGTAATTCCCTTCATTTTCTAGATACTATCTTGGTACAATTTCAATACTGGCTCACCTTGAACTTGGAAATTAACAATTATTTCATTGTATGGAACCTTGGAATTTTCAAACTCTTCTCCCTCATCAACAATGCCATAAATTGTACTAATAATGGAAGTAATGTTATTATGCAAATAGGGTGGAGCCTAACAAATTTTATACACATCAAAAATAAGCATACCAATGAAAAGAGACAACTGCAAAGTTTATAGGATTTGAACAACTTCTATCCACACCATATAAAGTGGATCGAATAAAATTAACTTGAAAAATATGTAGAAATATCATATTTCCCCTAATCGTCCCTGATTTCCCCTATTCGAATACATCTGGGAACAAACAAGAGAGAGATATAATAGTCCCCACTAATATAGGGATAGAACACTATCACAAAACAAATAATAAACAAGTAAGCTAGAGTTGAAGCAAACAAATAAATTACTTTAACTTATTACAATTATTATTAATCCACTCACATAATGAATTAAGCCTAGTTTTATTCCTAATGTCCCCCTCCAATTCAACACGGTCTTAAGTGAACATGAGAGAAATTATCTGAAGCCCTCAAATTTTTCTTGAGCAAGTGACTTTGTGAATACATCTACATGTTACATATCTGTCAAGCAATATTGAAGTTGGATATTAATGTTCTAAACATGTTTGTGAATGAAATATACTTACACCTAAATGTGTTTAGTGTGCTCATGACAAAACTGGATTCAGAACAGTTTTCACTGCTTCTTCGTTATCAACATGTAGGATAGCCATATGTTTTTATGGTGCTCCCAATCCTTCAAGTATACGTCAAATCCATATCACTTCATAGATAAATCCTCTTGTTATATGATGTTATAATTATCTAGCGGATCTTAAAACACAAGTTTGCTACTTACTCCCCCATGATATTAGTCTAAATCCCAAGAAGAATAAATATCTTGAAGTGGATTTCATGTCATCATTGTTCCCTACACAATTTTATCTAAATATACTATCAAGAAGAGGTTCTAGGCCAAAATCCATAGTTCCTCTAATGTACCTCAATATCCATTTTTCTACTTTCTAGTGAAAAACCGTGTATTTTTACATGAATTGTGAGAGATAACTAACTATAGAGATGATATTTGGCCTGGTGTAGGTCAAGTAGATGAGACTCCTAATCAACTTCCAATAAAGAGTAGCATTTACTAGTGGTGCTGGATATGTTTAAGACAACTGAAGTCTTGTCTCCATAGGTGTATCCATTGGTTTATTATCCATCACATGAAACTTCTCGAGAGTTTTCTTGGTGTATTTCAACTATGATACAAAGATATGCTTCTCTTTTCCAAACTTCAAGTCAAAGACAATAATAAAAAACCATGAGATATGTCATGTCAAATGATTGGTTTAGATCTTTCTTTGCTGACTCAATCATCCTCACTGAACCTCCAATGACCACTATCTCCCCCCTTACTTTTGAGACATAGATTAGGATCATATAGATTCCTACTAAACCCACAATGTATGATATGCTCATCAGTTTGATGTACCTTGTTGTGTGATCTTGTTTGAGACCATACAATGATTTCATAAGTTTACGAATGTTTTCCTCTTTACTAGGTATGCAAAAGCCTTCTAGTTGGGTCATGTAAACGTCTTCATGCAAGTATCCTATAAGAAAGACACCTTTTAAATCTATTTGGTGGAATTTCCAACCAAATTGTGCAGTTAGAGAAAGAATTATTCAGTTTATTTTGACCTTGGTTATTGGATAAAAAGTCTCATTATAGTCAATGCCTTCTTTCTGAGCATATCCCTTAGCTACCAACCGAGCTTTGTGTTTATCAAATCTATCATCTACTTTCCACTTTATTTTGAAGATCCATCTACATCTAATTGGATTTTTCCCTGGTGGAACATATGTAAGCTGCCATGTGTTATTCTTCATCAGTGGCTTATATTCTACATCTGTAGGATCTTTTCAAGGTTTAGAATGTAGGGCTTCTAAAAATGTGGATAGTTCATTAGATTCAACAACTATACTCATTAAGGCCAAGTTGACCTCATTTTGAGCCATAATGTGAGTCTTCATTCTAGTGGTACTTTTGGACACCATCCAATTTTACATCTTATATCATACTTGTACACCACTTAGGCATATGTCAAGTGGTGTCTCTTCACTATCTTCCCTGTCATCATTTTTTTCATTAGAGTGATTATAATATTATGTTTTCACAACAGGAATGATCTAAACATCAAGTTAGTGTATGGAAGGAACATCTACTTCTTTCCTCTCAAAAACTCAGCATCCCTGCTGGTGTAGACCATTATAGTTTTTAGATCCATTAGTATGTAACCAAGCGCCTCATCAAAGGTATGCTAAGAAAATATATTTTTATGATTTCATATCAATTTTAGCTCTCTATTTCTTATGAATGCGAATGCGCATATTAACTTTATATCTAAAAAAATCTAAGGTGTGCAATCATGCATGATGTCTTTCGCTATGACCATACTTCATATGGTGTTCTTTACCCCATCAAGATCTGCAATTGTAATTTTGTTTAGTAGATAAATTGTTATTCTAGATACCAAATTCTGCCCAATATATATTTGTTAATCCTAGATAGTCAATCATGCAGTGGTATGTTCATTGCATTATTTCCATGATAGTACAATTTTTCCTTTTAATAACACCATTCCCCTTGGCCTACATTGGTTGTGTATGAAGAGGTACCATTTGGTGACAAATGACATTCATTTCCATCAAAAAGTGTTATGCTGAGCTCATTGCTAGTGTATTGGTGATTTTATTTTAGATTGTGAGTTCAGTCCCCCTCAGATTTTACATGAGTGGAGCAGATATCTTTATATTCCAACTAGAATCTTTGAAAGACTCTGATTTTTAAAAGCAAAATTTCAAAAGGGGATTTGAACTTTTTGAAAGTTTTAAAGGCTTGATCTTTCATGTGAAGACAATATATCCACATTTTTCTTGAAAATTCACAAATAAAGAACTTGAAGTATTGAAACCCTGAATGAATAGGTCTCATTGGTCCACACAAATCAGTATGCATTTAGGTAGAAGATTAGTATTCCAAATCAAGTTTTACTTGGCGTTGAGTTCCCATTCAGCATCTAGCGTAGAAGATCCTCTGACCATATGCTCGCCATCATCGGCGCCATTCTTGGTTAGAGTTGCTTTTGTACGTTTTGGTTTACCTTCTAACCTTAACGGGTACTTTGATTGTAATGTTGTAATCTGTTTTAAAAACAGAAAACAAAAAAAAAAAAATTGGCTCGGTATATTTCAAAATGTACTTTTAAAAAAAAGGAACTCGATGTTGTTTTCATGCCAAAGAATTTTGACACTTATATATACCCTTTTTAAGAGGTAGCAAACCCCTAACCATATTGTAACAATAGAGTGTGTCAAGATATCCAAGTCTTTTGTTCCATATTTGGGTTGGGGCTATGGTCCTTGGCCATAAGGTCTTGATCATCTTGATGAATGAAATCCAATTGAAACACTCTGCCTGCATTTGAATCTCTTGTAACAATTTTGGAGCTTCTTTACTTATGTCTTATGGGGCACATATTTTTACCACCTTTAGATTCAAAGTCAATTTTAAGATTGTGGTCAAATAATTGACTAACAAATAACAAATGTTTTGTTAAACCGAGGAAATATAGAACACATTTGTAATTTTACATGTGTGTTTTTCAAGTTGTAGTGAAATGGAATCAATCCCTTGAACACTATAAGATGTATCATCACCCAAAGAAACATGATTTTTCATGGGTGTGTCACTTAATGTGAATAACTAGTCTTTGCATCTTGTCATGTGGTGGGTTGTACCATAATCAATAAACCAAATTGTATTTTTTGAAATGGAATCTTCATTTGATTTTTCACCTATACAGTAAGTCATCATCTTAATATTGATCTTCCTATTTAGCAATGTTTCCTTATTGAAATGGTTTCTTCTTCCACTTTCCTTTATTATTTATGTATTTATTTTGTTTTTGGCCTTGTTTAGATTGTCGGTTGTCATTTTCCTTGCCACCAAATGATCCTTTTTGGAATGTATTGTACCAAAAATATCTTTAACTTGTGTCCCTTATGACAATGAATTGGATGCTTTTGTCATCGCCTCAAAGCCTTATTG
This sequence comes from Taxus chinensis, assembly GCA_019776745.2. NCBI lineage: Eukaryota > Viridiplantae > Streptophyta > Pinopsida > Cupressales > Taxaceae > Taxus > Taxus chinensis. The sequence continues at coordinate 622,467,657 of CM034152.1, read as the reverse complement.
ATTATGTCCTTGCTTCAAAGGTTGTTTAAGATACTTGTTTTATTTTTTCCCTTTTTCATTACAAGCAAGAGCATGCTCTTCAATATTTGTACTTGTGTGAATATATTCTTTTTAGTGTAACATATTCACCAGTTGTTTAAGAGTAGTTGTTTGACCATTTACATGCAACGTGGTCACACTAATCCTGTATGATGGAGGTAGAGCTCTCTAAAAAATTGGCACAAGAGACTCATCACTTACTTCTTCTTCCAAATCCTTAAATGTCACAAAGTTGTAACATGCCTTAGAAAAGACTCTTATTTTTCTATTGGTTGCATTTAGAGATTTTAATAATTGAATTTGGAGATGAATTAGTTGTTTATATTCTTTGAATCATACACATTTTTCAATTTATCCGAAGCTTTTTTTTTTGTTTTGTTTTGGCCTCTCAAATATGGGGTTGAACCTCATCTAACACACCAAATAAAATGATTAATTTAGCTTTTTACTTTATGCAATCAAATGTGCGTTGTTGTGCAACATCATTTTCTGACTATGTGAGTGAACCATTTACAACTGACCAATTATCTTTGAATTATAACTATACTTAAAATTTTATTTTCCATGCAACACAATTATCACTTCAAAGTAGTTGTGAATTGGATAGAAAAAAATTGGTGCCGTATTTGTGGCCATTTTCAAAAACTTGTAAATGAGAGAAGAAATAAAAAAATTTAAACATTTGGCGGCTGCTTTAAAAAAATTGGGCACTTTGGCTGATTTTCATGCAACTTGGCTCTACCAGCCAATATTAACAAATATTCTATCTTACAAAAGAGAAAACCTCCTTTTTTCTTTGAATTTTTTCTGATTTTTTTTGTAATATGGGTTATTTGGCCTCTTCAAACTTACAAATCAATACATTTTCCCCATAAATTGGTGAGATTTTATAGTAAAAATGTGTGAAAATAATAATAAAATGTTTAGTTTTTAAATAATTTATAAGTTTCATAAAAAAAAAGTCCTAATTAGGACTTTTACCTCGAGGTTTAGTTGGTGATAACTAACTTTGTTGTTTTGGAAGTTTGCTAAAAAAAGGTATTTTCTAAATTGAAATGCCTTTAAAAAAATTGAGTTGGATGCATGTTAGGGGATCGATCGACCCCCTGACCTCTTTTTAGAGGAGCACTTAGCTAAGATCTCTATCCACTAGAGCGACCAAGCCGCTTAGGCATGTATAGTAGCCATGTTCCTTTTATAGAATTATAGGCCCTTGAGTGAATTGTATACTAGTAGCTTAGGCATGTATACTAGAGTGAATTGTTTTTTTATTTTTTAAACAAAGTTATGGGTAGGTGTAACTAGAACTTGAGACCTCATAGGAGGAAATCTATATGCTTAACCAAGTGGGAAACTTTATGCTTTGTTATATTAGAATGGATATATCTTATTTAGGCGTTAACAAACTTTTTAAACCTTTTAAAAAACTCAAACCTGTTTACCCTTATCAAAACTTTATAACATTGTTTGTATGGAGTAGTGATATATTTTTTAAGCCAAACAAGATTTGTAATTGGAGCTTTACATGGATGGTATTAGAATTATTCATCGCCAATGTTATCCACTGCCAATAATCTCCCTTATTACATTCACCTCAAATTTTATTATGGCCTAAAAATATTTATTACATGTTGTTTGAAAGAGGAAGCTCACGGGATCGTGAAAATTTTGCAAAAACAATTCAATGATAATGGTTTCAAAACCAATGCAAAAATCAAAACAAATTGTGTACCGCTAATTAAAAATTTCATCAAGTTTGCTCTATTTTAAAAAAAAAAATCAAATTTTTTGGAAAAGGGTAGGACTCGCATCCTTATAAAAGAATCCCTTATGTCTGAATAAAACATTGAAGTACGAAAGTGAAGAAGCCCACAAGAAACAACGAAAAAGGCCACGAAGGCACAAATAAGAATATAGATGAGAAGAGAAAAAGGAGAAAGGTAACAACTTCGCAGCTGCAGCAATAACCAAAGGAGAAAAGTAGCAGCCCCACTATTGTAGCAACAACCAACTTACCCTAGAGGATCCCGAACATGGGATCATAATCTCATGTTAGAGAGAGAAGTTCCATACCTTTTCCTTTTAATGACTGTCTAATCAACACTCCTATTAGGATCTGAATTTTCATCAGAATGAGTTGGGAGCCGATGAACAGAGGGCTCTAAATTCCTAAAATTTGAACCCTCCTTTAAGAGAATGTTCACCTCCGAAGGGGGAGTAACCACCGTATGAAACTTTCCCAACCCAACCATTATAGGAGGGGAAATGTGAGTCTTAACCAAAAGCTGAATAATGTTTCCATCTGAAACAGGTTCTTCATGAACCTCTGCAGAACAGGAATTTAGTTCATTCCCAACAACCAACAAGTTGGGATGAGATTCTTTCAACCAAGAAAATTTTTCCTTTAACTTTTGTTTTATATGCTGACATTCTGAAGCAAGATGCCCGAGGCCAAAACATTTCCTGCATCTGAAGTGAAAGCCTTCATAGTCTAGAGGCTATGACCAAACCCTATCCAAAACTCTGAGATTAATGGTAATAGATAAATCGAGAAAGGTATGTAGATCTACTAAGATTTGTGTATAGGTAGTGTGAGTGTTGAGTTTTGTTTTGGAGTCAATGGATAAAAAATTACCCAAAACATTTCCTATTTCAATCAAACACTCCTCTCCCCAGAACTGCAATGAGATATGAGGTAAGTGAATGTAGATAGGATTGATGTTGAAAGCAGCAGTAAAAGGATTGAAGGTCGGGAACCACAGTTTCATCAGCAAATGATGATTATGTAGTTCCAAAATCTTAGAGAATAAAATCCTTGTCATCAACAAAGCTAAAAACCACAATAAAAAACCCACTTTGCAAAGGGGTAAATGTCCACCTTACCCGATAAAAGAGGTTTCCCATTCTAAAAAATCCATGAGTTAAGGAGTGGTAAACTAGGCCAAAGGCTGTTAAAGCAGCAAATCAAACCCAAATTTGAGAAAAAATGCTCAGACTCTAACACCGACTCACCAAAGGAAACTGAGGGGGAGGATTTGGCCTCAAAAAGAGGTTTAGAGGATGTAACATACAAGAAAGGGTGCTTCAAACTAGAGGGATGATCCTTGACCAGATCATCTATCCCAGAAACTAAATCCATAGCTCGAAGAGCAAAAGTAGGGCATAAAAACCCCACGTTTTCATCAGGGAAAACACCAATGCCACAAACCACGCTGCTAGACTGCATGACAAAGGAGCCATGACCATCATGCTAGGGTTTCCTCCAAGCATACTTGTCATTTTGCGGCCATTTTGGGCTTTGCGGGATATTTATCTCATCGGTCTTTTTTAGGGTTTCTCACCCTCTGGGTGCCTCTATATAATGAGCTCTTCCACTTCAAGCCCAGTTGTTGAAACCCCATGGCTGGAGATAGTGGAGCTTTGAACAATGACACCACCACCGAAACGCCCCCAGAAAGTTCATCCCGAAGGTTTTTCACGAGGTAATGAATCTCCTCCTGATGTTGTTTTACCTATTCCTGAGTTTAATGTTGCATGTCAATGGTTAGAGCAGTTCTGTCTTATTGGGTACTTTGTGGGTCGTATCCCCTCTGAAAGCATGCTCAAATCCTAGGTTCATTTGGCCTGGGCCTCTCATGGCATCCGACTTGAATCTGTCTAGAACATGACCAAAGGATTTTTCCTTTTCTTGTTCTTTGACCCATCTAATGCCTCAACCATTCTGACCTATTCGCCACTTGGTATGTGCATAATTCCTTACTGGTTCTCTCTGCCATGACACAAAGACTTTGTGGTCTCTGACTATGCTGCCCTCAAAGTGCCAGTCCTAGGTGGAATTCCTAGCCTTCCCTTGCCATGCATTCACTTTCTGCATCAAATCACTTCCTCCATTGGGCGGGTGGTCACTCACGAACCACAACGTTTTTACAATGCACGACCACAAGATGAGTCTGTGTTGAAGTGGACCTCTCCCAAAAACTGAAAGAGTTTATGGAGATTCAAATGGGAGACAAGCGGTATTCCCAACATGTTTTGTATATCAATCTGCCTAATACTTGCTTTCATTGTCCAGGCCTCTGATCACAAGATCAAGGACTGTCCCCTTTATGTGCCTCGCAATCGTCCTGCAGCCAAGGTGGCCCCCAAAGTGGCCAAACCCCCACAAGAAGAGGGGTGGAAAATAGTTGGAGGATGGAAAAATAAGAATAAACAAGTGCCAGCTTCGGCCCCTGGTTCCAGTGGTATTCGTGAGCCACCTGTTAAGGAACAACCCCGCAACCCACAAATCAAAGAACCAACTGTCGCTACCAAATCATCTATCCAGTTACCAAAATTCTCCAGCACGCCCAAGGTGGCCTTGGTTCTTATGGACCAGACTAATTCTGTTAGTTTTGCTACCATTTCTCCACAGGCACCACTGCTTTTGACCAACGGTTCATAGGGCCATCCCAAAAGGGCCCAAAGCCCTTCTCGTAACTCCTAGGATCATAGCCCAACATGTAGTGTGGACTCCGTGGAGGAGGAGTACAACATTGAGTATGTTGGTGAAAGAAAATTGAGTTGCAGGACTTTCTGCAGCACAAAAGTGCTCAATTCCTACAAAATCAGTTTGGCACCTTAGACGGCTTGGATACGACGACATGACCCTTGACCACCATTTCCCATGAATTACATCTCTTGGAATGTGAGGGGTCTTACATACTCCAATCAAAAGTATATTGTTCATGATGCTCGGCAAAAAAATTTTGCCAACTTAGATGTTTTTTTTTGCAGGAAGTGAAAATTACAGGTTTTCAGTTACAGATGGTTTGTAAATCCATCTGGCCTGACAGCCTGGCTTTCTGCAGTAATCATGACGGAGGGCGTGGGGGATTAATTTCTCTTTTTGCCCCTAAATGGTGGCCCTTTTTGATGGATCATGGCGTCGACCCTACCAACCGTGCCATATGGGTCCTATTTAATATTGACGGCCTGCCCCTTTGGCCTCATTAACATTTATGCCTCCAATGATGCAGCCGAAAGGGCCGATCTGTGGAGATGGATAGCTTGCTCAATTCCTGATGCTTATTGGTAATAAGTGGAGACTTTAATATGGTGGAGTTGTCCTCTGATAAGTGCAGGCTCCTACCAATATGATGGACAGCTGGCGAGAGAGAAGCATGGTTTTTCATGCGCAATAAATTCAGGTTTTATGACCCTAATGCTTCTCGCACTCCCACCTCCGAAGCGTGGTTCACTTGGTCCAATCTCTGAGGTGGATCGAGATTGGGTTCTCAAATGGCTTGACAGAGCTATGTTGTCAACTCAAGATTTTTTTGAGTTTGACAACATTTATTCCTTACCCATGGAGGTCATGCCTGATTTTGTCCTTTCAGACCACTCCCCAATTCAATTCCGTATCACTTGGCAAGATCGGCATCCCTTTTGTCATAAAGGCCAATTTTTTTCTCAATACCACCTTAATGGAACATGGGCCCACTCTCAATCATATCAGGCGTGTTTGGAACCTATGTCCCCTCAGCCAAGTCATCTTCAGCGCTTTCATCCACCTATGCATGCCAGTTGGATTAAATGGTGGGAGGATGCTCTGACTCGGACCACTAGATTCCTCATAATCTATGGCCGGAAATTAGCTAAAATTCGTCTGCTCATACTCCTACCACCTCCACTCTTAGTCAGGTGGTGGTGGCGCTCCAAGAAAATCCCTTCTTCAAAACGCTACAACTTCAAGTTGTAGAGCTTCGTTAGAAGATCCAAATTACAGACAATTACAACTGCCCGAGGAGCTCAAATTCATGCTCGCATGCATTGGCTCAAGGTAGGGGATCGAGTTTCCAAAGAATTATTTCATTCCCTCAAAGCCAAGAATTCCTCCCAGCAAATTCACGCCATCTCCAATGGCGGAACTCAGGTTGCTGATACGCAACTCATTCTTCAGGATTTTGTCAAGCATTATAAGTAGGTGTTTCAAGCCCAAGCTCCCTCTGACGAGCAAACACAACACTTGACCAGTGCTTTGATTGTGTCGTGCAAGCTCTCATCCACGCAAAGGGTAGCCTACGATTGCATGCTCACCTTAGATGACCTGCATGATGTAGTCCTTGCAAATGGCTAATGATAAAGCCCTGGGTTGTGATGGTTTCCCTTGTAAGTTCTATAAATCGTTGTGGGACACCGTGGGCTCAGACCTACATCAGGTCTACCTGGAAGGATTTTAGAATCAGACGTTTAGGCGCACGGGTCAACAAGGGTAATATCAAATTCATTCCCAAGCCAGGGGATCCTGAAAAAATTACCAGTTGGCGGCCCATTACCTTGCTCAATGTTTCTTATAAGATCATTGCTAAAGCCCCAGCTATTCAGTTGCACCATATTCTTCCTGTTATCATCCAACCTGAACAAAACTGGATATTCATTCAGGGGTGTTTCATTCTTGATAATATCATCATAGTTTGGGAAGGCATGGAATGGGCCCGCCATTCCAACCAAGCTTCATGTTCATCAAAATTGACTTTGAGAAGGCTTACGATCAAATTGAATGGCCATTTATTCTTGCCATGCTTCAAGCTCTCAGTTTTGGCCCCAATTTCATTCAATATGTTTGAATGCTTTTCGCCAATGCCTCTGCTCAAATCACCATTAATGGGCATAACTCTGAGCCATTTGGCTTATTTCTCTCTATCTGATAGGGATGCCTATTAGCTCATGCGCTCTATGTTCTTATTGCTGAAGGTTTTGGGTATCTGCTGGCTCAAGCCAAATCCCAAGGGCTTGTTAGAGGAATTGTGTTGCCTTCTGCGGATAACTCTCAACTTCTCAATGGGCATTTTGTGGATGACTCATTTCTTACTCTCATTGAGGAAGAAACTAATGTCTGCAATGCTATGCACTGCTTGGATCTCTTTTGCTTAGCTTTTGGTTCTTCTATCCAGTGGCAGAAAACGTAGTGTTACAGGAAATCCTTCCTCCTTGTGCCCGATTGGCTGGCCTCCTTTGACTGGAAAATGATCGCACATGGCGAAATGTTCAAATTTCTTGGCATTCCCTTTGCCTTCCAGACTTCACCTATGAAGTTATGGCAGTATGTGGTCTAAAGGGTGGCCAAAAAACTTGAATATTGGATCACCAAGCCCTTGTCTTTAGCAGGGAAATTCCATATTTTCTCCAAAGTTCTTGTGGCCACCCATGTTTATTACTCCTCATGTTGGGTGCCTTCAAAAGCCTCCATTCAGAAATTGGAGAAACTTCTTAAGGATTTTTCTGGTCTAATACTTCTTCCGACTGAGGATTCCACAAAGTTGCTTAGGAAACATGTGCCTCCCCAGGGACTCTGGGGGTATGGGCCTTATTGACATATTACGACAAGGGAAAGCACTCTGCACGAAATGGATAATATGATGCATTGAAGGACAAGAAGCGTGGAAAGTGCTTCTGCGTCATGGCATCAAGGAAGGTTCTCCTTATGGTTGTCCCACTTGGAAAGGTCTGGGGTTTTCCAACCTCCTCATTACGCCCGTTCCTATCAAAGTGGTTGGCACCTTTGTTCTTAAAAGCATCTGGAAAGCATGGGAATGTATCAAACCATGGATTCAGTGGAAAGGCAATGGCTTCTGCAATGGGCCTCTCCATCAATCAAAAATCATTATGGTGGTTTCCTATCATTCAAGAACAATGATCAGGTGTCTCGTAGAAGTCCCTAGAATTCCTGCGCTTAAGCTCTTCAAGTGCAGAATTTAGACCATCCAAGATTTGTTCAATAAGAACACTCAATCTTGGTATTCCTGGAATGAAGTCAAATTTTTTTTTTTAGCTCACCAACCAAAATTGTGCTAACATCACTGTTATCATCAATTCTTATCCCAGATCATATATTGCACAAAATCTTTGTTTGTTCATCCATCCCTTATTGGACAGACTAGAAATGGTTCGTGGATACTCCATTCTAGGTATTATCTTCCAGTAAAGGTTATCATTAGATTTCCCCACACTTACCTATGGTGGAGAAACTCAATGCCTGGTGGGTATTACATTCTTCTTCCTCCTATGTTGGAGAACATTATTTGACACTATTTGGTCTACATGCGTGGAGCCTAAAATTGCACATTTTATGTGGTGCATTTTGCATCAAGGTCTCCCTGTAGCATCTCACCTGGTTCAAATTGGCATTCAAGCCCCCAAATGCCCCTTTTGTGGCCATTTAGAAACTTTAATGCACTTGTTCTGGTTCTTGCCCCAAGGCCCAATGAGCTTGGAATTGGATTCACTCCTTTTTCAAATCTCTTATGCCAGAGTGCTTCACATGGAACCATGTTATCCTAGGATATAATCCCAAATTCCCAATAATGTTCTCCCAGATTTGACATGTTTTCAAAGTGGAAATTTTATTTTGGCTATGGAAAGAACGTAATGCTTTTATCTTTTCTAATTGTGAAGTTGATCAAGAATTATCGGTTTATAAAAAATCAATGATTCTATCCAATGTGCTTCTGCAGATCCAAGTGCACGCCAAAAAAGTGGGCCTATAAGTGGAGCACATGAAGAATTTGTTACGTCACTAGGGGGATGCCCCTTGTAATGTGTCCCATGAGTACCATCGCCTCTCAAGTGATCTCTGCCCCATGGCACCCATCCTTGCGGAGGACGTTAAAGCTGTTCTCGACACTCTTCCAGCCATGCACATCATTCCCTGCGTAATCTACCACAGAGGAGTGTCTTTCCACCTATTCACCATCAATACTGGGGATCCCCCTACCTTTTTAGCTCAGTTGGGGTTCGTCAGTGGCCTTTGGGTTGCACACATAAGATGAGTGGAGTTTTCTTCTCCGCTCCCCTGCCACCTTCTGATAAGTTCCCTTGGGTTCTGCTTGTCATATCTCCCACACGGGTGATAACTGGAGTTTAAAATGAGGCCTCATTTGGTTCAGGATGGGATATTCCTGATATAAGTAAGGACCTCCCTAGTAGTGGTTGGCCCAATGATCATGACCCTCCCTCGGCTAGAATGTTTGCGATGATGACTTGATCACAACTCTTTCCTTTTTGTTGTTCTCTTAGGCGTTTCCAAGTGTTTCATTGTTCTCTTAGGCTCGGCCTAGTTTGTTGGTATTTTTCGGGTGTGCTCTCATACCACCTGATTTTTGTTGAAAAGTTATTTTGTATTATGTTGCATTTAATATAATATAAGATCCTTTTTCATTAAAAATAATTGTAAATCAAATGTAGAACTCCTAAAGTTAGTGGTGTTGACAAAGATAGTTGTAACTAAAGGGGTGAATAAATTTAGTGAGAAAACCCTATTATAAACAAATTAAAATGATTCAGAATCACCTTAGTTTCCAACACATGAGTTGCGTCTAGACTTGGGGTTGTGATTGCGCTTCAAAAACTGATTTTTTTTTGCTTCTGCAAGTAATCAATGCCTTGTGTTGTTTCTACTACTACAACTTCTACACACATGTTGTTGCTGATCTAAGAGGTGTGAAACCAAGGATTGAGGCTATAAAAAGGCTAGTGGATTCCATGGCTCACAAAAAATGCTTAGACCCTCGTTAACTCACCAAATCATCTGCAAACTTCTACTGCATCTCAAAGGAGTAGAACCTCCCTGCTCTGATAACAAATGATATTATGTAAACAAGGTAGAGGCTAAGAAATTTTATTAATATAAAAAAAAGCATACCAATGAGTCTTTGAACAAATTCTATCTGCACCACATAAAGTGGATCAAATAAACTAAAATTGGCAAATATGCATAAATAACATATTGCACATAATTGCCCCCGACTTCTCATGTTGGAATACATATGAGAACAAAGATAGAATAGTTTCGACTAATATATGGATAGAAAAATATTATGAGATAACTAATATACAACTAAGCTAAAGTAAAAGTAAATAAATGAATTACTTTAAATTATTACAATTATTATTAATTCAGCCACATGATGAATTAAGCCTAGTTTTATTCCTACCAAGTACTTACCTTAATTTTTATTCTTCACACTCTGGATTGGTCTTTCTCCAGACTTTGTGCAAATTATTCCACCATTTCCTTTTTAAACCCTTAACTTTTCTAAAAACTGTAACCATCGTGTGTCTCTAAATAGTTTTACGGCCACTTTATCTTGTTAGAGGTTGTGCATAACATTTGGCTGGGAATTTTTTTTCAAACTATTTTTAGAATGCAAAATAGTGATTTTGTTGGTATAGAAAGATAAATGGGAGGTTTCTAATAAAAATGGTACATGAACGATGAAGTGCGTATTGAGGTGATGTAGGCATTATACCATTATTTTTTATGATTCCACATTTAATTCGGTATTTAATCCTACATACCCCCTTATTTATGTATTTGTGCATACTCAAATGAGCACCAATTATATTTTCCAAACAAGAGCAAGAGTTGGAATTTCACATCTTATATTTGCATCAGGGATATAAAATCTTTCCATTTTGAGTATTTAGTTATCCAAAGTACTTGAAGTGTTTGTAAAGGAATTTTTAAATGGTCAAACAATTCATAAAGTACATACCTGAATTTTCTTGTTGTAGACACATGTCCTTTTTTTACCGAGGGAGGAGGGAGAATATTTTCCAACATTCCATCTTTATTCCATTTAAGTATACATATAATTTATTTTAGAAAACTATATATTTTCTAGTTTTTAGTCCCTTCCCTTTATTCATACTCTCTTCTTAACGTTCAAAAGTTAGTGATTTGAAGGAGGAAATATCCTTCATACCACAAAATTGTGGATGTGACAAAACATGATTTTCAAATTGTTCCTTTGTGACTATTTTATTGTATACGTGAAGCCTATGAACATTAAATAACATTGTTATATGATCTCCATCATTGGGCATAAGATTAATAAACCCATTTTCATAAAATTATCCAATCTGATATGGCCCTAATTAATGAGTCTGTAGCTTCTCTTTGAAATCTTTATACTTGGAGTCGAACAATAATTCCCATTCTCCAGTTTCAAACTTTCTTTCCAGGATATGACAGTCCTGTCATAGTTTTCTACATTGTTGAATCAATTTTGTATAGTGAAATTCTTCGATTCTTATCTTGTCTAAATCATTCATCTGAAATATTTTGTCTTGTTGTGTTGTTGTTTGATCTATTTTGACCTTTATTGTTGTCTTTAAAGTTCGAAGCTCTAAATCAATAGGAAATATAGTCTTTTCCCATGTACTAGCTCATCTGGAGAGACCCCAGTGGTAGATTTCCAAGTTGCGTTTTATGTCCATATTCCTTTTTGAAATTTGAGAACCCAATCGTTCCTGTTGATAACAATTGTTTTAGTTAGGATATTCATTAATTTATGTTGGTGATTTCTATTTTCCCATTTTATTGGGGATGATAAGGTAAATACTTCTTGTCCTTGATCTGATACAACTCCATAATTGATTTGATTACATTAGAAGCAAATTGTGACCCTTGATCTAAAACTTTAAACCTAGGTACTCCCAATCTTAGGAAAAATCTATCATATAGGAAATCAACTACCTTCTCATCTCTGGAAAATTGCAAGGATTGAACTTTAACCCATTTGGTAACATAATATGTGCATACTAGGATATAATATTTCCATTTTAATGTTGGATCAATGAGGCCAATGAAGTCCAATCCCCATTTTTCAAAAGTTTCCAAGACCAATTCAGGATGGAGTGGTATTTCATTAGAAAGAGAAGTATTTCCCATTATTTGACGTTGGTCACATCATCATACATACAATTTTACATTGTTATGTAAGGAGGGCCAAAAATATTCAACACTTAGGGCTTTTTGAATAGTCCATAGATCCAAGTAATGGCCTCTTGATAGTTCATCATGATAATCCCATAGGATATCATAAGTTTCCTCTTCTCTGATACACCTGTGTAATATAAAAATTAGGACTAAGTTTAAACTATATCCCATTAACCCATTGAACATTAGATTGTCCTTTATAATACATCTCACCTGCTTAGGAGTTAAGGTTGATGAGAACTTGCCTATGATTATATAATTGGCCATGTTAGAAAACCACAAAGATGTAGTTAAAATGGTAAATATATGTCCATCTAGAACTTTATTCTCCACTGGTTTAACCTCACATGTGGTAGTTATTATTGACAAGAAATTTGCAACCAAATTAGCTTTTCCAGGTTTATAAACTACTAGAACATTAAATTATTATAGGATCAACAACCATACATTAATTCTACCACTAACCAATGGTTTATTCAATAAATTTAACGATTGATATTTCGGTATACACTATTACTTTATAACTTGTAATATAATGGCATGATTTGTTGATGGCATATAAGTTATAATAGGAAATTATTTTTTGCAAGTGGAGTAATTTTGTTTAGTTAGTTTCAAAATATTAATGATGTAATATATAACAAACATTCCTTCCCCTTCCTCTTTTGACCAAGTATAACTCCTATTGCCTCATTGGATGCATCAGTTTGAATATAAAAAGAGATATTCCAATTTGGTCCTCTCAATAATGGGATAAAAAAAAAAAATTTCCTTTATGTTTTTAAAGGATTATTGATAGTTGTTGGCATGTAAAATGTCATTGCATTATACTTGACAATCCCATTGTAACTTTTCCCCCTTTTTGGTCAAACTGGTCAAAATTGCTAAAATTGCTGAAATTGCTCCTTTTCAAAGTTCAACATCTAGGCAAGGTCTCGGTAGCTTTAGAGCATTTCAGGAGCCTAGACTACAATTAATGGAAAATATCAAACTTTTATCCATGATGGTATGATTTAGAAGAGATACTGTCATCTTTAGAGTGGTTTTGGGAAAGCTTTCTCTTCAGGTACTTTTTGAGGAAAATGAGTATGTGTACATTATTGAAGATTTAACTTCTGACAAAGGTTGTAGGAACCCTAGGTAGTATTGAGATATCATATCCAATTCATTGGAAATATTACATAGTATCCTACATGGTGGAATAGGTAAGTCAAAGTATTGGGAGCCCAACAAGATGAAACCTTTTTGACACTGAAGCATGGTGTCCTTTCTAGACAAGGAATTTACATCGAAGGTTTTCGGAACCTCGATCAGATTTGGGATCCTAAAAATGGTCAAATGGAAGAAAATTAAACCCCCTTCATGACCCAAGTGATTTTTTGGTTCACACTTTTTCCAAAGTCATCTGACAACTCAGCTCACTAGCATGCCCTCCTAGGAAAAAATGGAGGTATGAGTAAAAATTCATGAATAACTCATTTTCATACTTCTTAAGTGTTCTCATTGGATTCCTTTTCCCATTTCTATTTGAAATCATATATTATATGACCCAAATTGGTTAAGTATGGACCTCGGGGAAGAAAGGACACTCTATGTTCTAATCTTGCATTGTGTGGATGATGTCATCATGTGCGCCTAGCACAATTTGGAAGGGTGGATGCCTTTCTGACGTGGGTTTACACCATGGACTTCTCACTTTTCATTCCCACTTGTAGAATTGTTCCTCCTTATGATTGTTCCATTCAATCCCAATGAATAAACACGAGGAAAAGAGAAAAGACAAGTTATTTTATGCAAGTGGGCCCCACATTCTCCACCTTAGTGCACATTGGGAAGCCTCTTGAATCCAGGCGCACTTTGGAGGTGCGATTGCACCCTAAAAATGAACCCCATGCTGGTGGAGGCTCTTTTTCCCATACATCTCACAAAAGAGGTGGAAAATACACTTTGCATTTGCAAAGTGTATTTTCCACCAACATGTGTGCTTGGTGTTAAACTCCCACTTTCCCTCCAAAGAAAAAACACTCAAAAAATAAGATTTTAAGTTTTTTTTAGGGTTGTTATTTTACATGATAAAAAAATTTCACTCCAATTTTCCACCTCTTTTGATACAATTTGTTTGATTTATTGTGTTTTCATTGTTTCTGATAAATCCACTTTATAGGCTGATTTTTTTGAATTTTTCTGAGTTATTCACATTTTTGGAAACCCCATAACATTTGAGGTAGGGTCCATTCTTTGTAGTTTCATATTTAAGGTACCCTATATTTATAAATAATCTTAGGGTAAAATTAGGTCAAAGTTAGTCAACGGTGGAACATCCAATTAAGATATAACACATATTCTGATGGTTTGTGGTTACTACTCACTCTGGATAATTTCAATGCAAGATTGATAATAAATAAAGAACTAGAAAACAAGTCACATCAGTAGCCATGCATTTTGAAATAGATACATTTTTATCAACCATTAATCCCAATAACACTCTTTATTATCCACCACCTAAAATTGAGAGTGTCATTCTTGCAGGATGTGAAATAGTGGTAACTTTTATAAAGTAGAAATTGTTTACCCCGTTTACAACATATTTGAATGAGGGTTTATATATGTTTAAAAAATATTTGGATTATGTGTTGAAAACATTAATTAATCCACCTAATACAACTATTCACATATAACCAAACCATTTAGGAGGGGAAAATAGACCAAATATAGGGAAACCATTCAAAGGGTTAAAATTGAACCTACCAAAGATGGGCATTTATAGGTTTGATGGTACAAATGTAACTTCATGGATAAGTATCAGGGAATAATAATTTTAAGTTGCATAATATACTAGATGATGTAAGGGTTGCCATAGCTTCACTACATTTATAATTTGAACCATATTAGTGGTATTGATGGGTGATGAGTGACCAAATAAGGGAAGATTATTACTTGGGAACATTTTTTTAATGACTTAGCAACCCACTACTTGCAACCATGGAAGGGGAATTACTTCACCCAATTAACAAATCTTAAACAAACATGATTCGTAGCCGAATATAATGTTGAGCATATGAGATTGGCAATTTGAACTCCAAAAGCAACACCTTACAAAAGATTACCATCTTAAATTAATGAACTAAATGTTGAAATTAAACATGAGGTTTGTTTTTTGGAACCATGTATAGTTAGGAAAGTTATGTAGCAAGCACTATAAATTGAGAAATAAAACTATGTTAGCAAGAGTTTTTTGAGAGATCAAAGTACAAAATTGAGAAATCATACTACGAATAATATTATTGATAAAATTGTGGTCAACCCTTTTAAACCAAGGAAAATTACCAATCTATCTTTTCAAAAGAAGTCATATACAAGAGAAAAAGGCCTATGTTGGAAATGTGATAGTAAATGGTCTAGAGGTCATAAGTGTGCTAGTGATACCTGCATGAATGTTTTGAGGCACTATAAAACCTAAATGAGTGGTTGGTTTGTCATTAAGGTTCGCCATCCCTAGGAATTGTTTGTTAAATTCTTGCATTTGATTTTCATTTAAACATTGGATGAGTTTATTATATTCTTAATAAGTCTAGGTCTTGTAGCCCATTACATTGTGGAGAAGACATAATATGTTAGAATCATTATTATGTGGGTGATGGTTTCGTTGATCTGATACGTGTTGTAAGTTATACTAGTTATTTGGATAGCCACGATTGGGGCTGAAATTGTTGTTTTTATATGGGACTTCACGATTCTTATTCTAATTTTTCTTTTTTTATTGTCCTTGGTTTAGGTTAGGATCATGGTTAAAATTTGATGAAATTCATAGTATGGGGTTGTTGTTAACGTAGACATTCATGTTGTTATTATTGTTGTTGGGTTTTTTATCCACGTTGTTGAGGAAGTTGGGTTTTTTTGGTTGATCAGTGACACCATCTATATTGGTGTTACAATTTTGATTAAGTATCTTTGGACCTTATGTGTTTTGGGAAGCTTTTGAGTAGTTATTTTTTTTCAACCCTCAAAGTTCTAGATGGGAACAACAAGTATCCCATTCATTCCATAGGTCCTACAAACACTATTTATTATTGTTTGGTTGATCCTTAATATGCTCTTTAAAGCTTCATTGTAAGAATTATATAGATATTTTTGCATGTCTTCCCTAGTTTCCTTGTTAATGATATGAAGGAAGAGGTCACACAATTCTCGCTGGCCCATGTTTGGGGTGCAGAAAAAGCAATAAAGTACTTAATGCCACCTTGCGATGAAGTGAGTGATAGACTTGTTGGGTTCTTACTTGATGTGAAGAAGTTACCTAATGTTAGCCTTCACGAGTTTGTTCATATTGAAGGCCTTAAAAATTTAGCTATAAGTTAATGAAATGAATGGATGGAGGCCTTAGGTAGGTGGTAGTACCAGTCAAGTGTTATGCCCTTGAGGTTATTGGGTAATATATCGGTGACAACCCCAACCCACAGAAATAGTTCACATTTATGAAGTGTTGTGACAAAAAACTTAGTTTCTTTAGTCACCAAATTTGTTGAGCTTAATTTATATCCAATTTTAAGTTTGTTCTTTTAATTATTTATCACTATATTGTGGTTAGGATGTATTTCTATGAATTCCTAATTATTCGAATATGTAAGGAATGAATTAGGAAATGTAAAATAATGTTAAAGGTTTATTATTTTGAATAAATTAATAAACATTAACCAGAAAATATTGAATTAAGCTTCTAATACTTAAATGATTTAATGATTTCTCAAAACAAACAAAGGGATAAGTAGTTAGCTACGTAGAGTGGTACAAAGATGATCGAGACATGCAAATTGGGTGAAAGAGCTCTTGTAGATTTAGAAATGCGTCATATCTGAATCTAGAATTGGAAATTACTTTTGTGTAGGACAGTACAACTCTTCTTGGAACGTGGTATAGTTTTGAAACCATGCATAGTGGGGTTTAGGAACTTTTTTCCCCTTTTCCTTATTGGAAATGAGTGTCATTATCTTGCATTATGGCTTTCACGAATTCAACACCACATGTAATAATCTACAAAAAGTTGAAACCCTGGACGCTTACAACAAACTCCACAAAAGCATTAGATAACAGAAGGATAAATCAATGTTTGGATGATGATGGACTACCCTTGGTATTAAACCCATGCTAAACTAATATAAGTGTTGCACTACATCCCCCTTGAGTGGAAATAAACTTCATGTAGTTCTCCTAGTGTAGGTGCAAGTTGTGTAAGCAATCTAAGTCAACACCTTTTGTATGCCCTTGTGTATCTCAACACACGTATAGCGGGATAACTGTAGAGTATAAAATGTACCCAACATGATAGTAGTGTCATGTGGCATGCTTTTGATGCTTAAAAATAATCTCCTTTGTCCCTTGAAGACCTCCGGGAAATGGTTGGAGTGACTTTCTCTTTCTAACACATGATTGTAGGACCATTACATGGTTGATAATGGAGGAAGGTAAACTCTTGAACTTGATTTGAATACTTCAAACCTATGTGGTGGCCGCTTTAAATTGTGTGCAATTGCTTTAGGAATATTTAGGAGATCCTTGAATGCTTTAGTGTTGATATTTTCAATAAGAGTTTATGAGAATACTAGTTGAGTTATGGACTATAATTGACTTGTTTATATAGGCTTCCATAGGTTAAATGTCACACTAAGGTAGAACCTTAGAAGAGGAAATGACACACATAAGATAATCAAATTAGAAAAAGATTCATTATGTGAGAGGTTTTGGGACCCTATAAGTTTTATAGGACCATAGTACACCCTAAACATGTCTTGTACATTCCCATACATGAAATTAGTAAATAAAGAGATAGATTCCAGGAATAATGCATGTAGATGTATTACTAATTAAGATATTTAATATTTCTTAGATGAATGATATAATAGAGAGTATAGCTGAGTAAGTCACGAGGGAGATAGAAAGATATGTCAATTGAGCCTAGAATAAGAGCATTTGTCTTAACATGGGAACAAATTCAAACTTGTCATTGCCAAAGGATAAGTTATAAAATCTCAAGAGAATAGGTTGGATTTTGTCATATTTATCACAATAATATAAGCCATGTAATTAAATTTACCTTTAATATTGATAAAAGAATTGTTATGGGTAAACAATTTTGATTGGAGATGCAAATTAGGTTTACGAGGGTTTAAGGAGATACCCAAAACTAAATAAAATAAACATTGGAAGATAGACATGAAGACACAACGTAGGACCAAAAGAAGTAATAAAGACCTACCAATGCCCAAACTAAACCAAATTTGAATACAAAGAGCTAAGTCAATAGTCAGATAACAAATAAACTACAAACAACATAACAAATTAACAACAACTGAAAATAGTAGATACAACAACCAAATCGCCCATTATATTTCCTATGTCTAAATTTTCATATGTGTTGGAATTCCTCATTTTTGAGAGAAGTAGGGTTTGAGAAATCCATTTTTCATTTCAAGCTTCTAAGATGACATCTCAAAAATTCAAAATCTTTATATTATCGCTCTTATGAACTTGTACAATATTTGATCTATTCATGGTCGTTTAAAAGTGAAGTAACTATGGGAGGTTTTTTATCTAACCAAAACCTTCTCATGACTCCCCGAAAGATCAAAACATCCTAAGTGAAGATAAACATGTTGTTGGATAAGGCCCTTAATTATGGGAAAGATAATACATTGATCCCCAAGGTGACGATCTTCCATTTTCCAAACTAGTTCTTGTCTAGATTCCCTATTTAGTTGTAAGATATTTAATTGTTCACTCATTTATGTCCTCACTCAATAATTAGGGTGAGGAACGAGTGCACTCAATTAGTTTATTTAGAAGTTTAAAACATTATTGTTCAAATATAGTTTGAGTTGTTTACTTGGTTTAGCTTTTCTAGAAATTTTAACAGAGAACCCCAGACATACACAATACATATTCTCGAATTTAGTTTTGGTTCATATCCTCTATTCAGTTACATTACAGATTCTATCATAGTTTTAGTCTATTTTTTTTAGGGGCAGGTTAAATCTTTATTTTTTGGTAGAATCTAGTTCCACGTGTAGTTAAAAAAATGTTCACTTTATTTTGGACTCTCGTCTGGATTGTTTAATGCATCTCCACTTAAAGTGGTTTGTTGTTTGACATCCATAGAACTAGATGCTAATATTTTCGTAATCAAGAATTTTAATCCATTTTCCCTCACTTAAATGAAGAGTTATACTCTGTGGGCCCAGACTTGATACATCTTTTCATGCCGTTATTTTGACTTTACTCATGTTGAGTTTACTTTTAAATTTTCTGTTTGTTTACTCATCCATATATATCCACACACACACACTCATTCTCCCATGACATCACCTATTTTTGTGAATATTATTTCTCCCTAAAACTCTACATGAAGAGGATGAATATCAACCCATAATGAAATGATATACATGTTTTATGTGAGAGAATTGAACCCTTTTGACCCATGTTCAATAAATAAAAACACCCTTTTATCCCAAAAACAAGCAAGCCTTATAATCCATAACATATTTTTTATCTTCTAAACAAGAGAAAGTGACTCTAAAGAAGTTATTGGGTGAGAAGGTAACATGGAAAACTTTATCTATATATAGAACCTTATTGTTTTTAACTATTATATATTTGGTATTCTTCATCTAACCCTACATATGACTCTCTATTATTGAAAATATTTTGGATCATACTCGTAATCGTTATATGCAATTGTTATTTCTATTGAAACTAAAGAAAATTTCTTGGAGTTGTTAATGGTTTCTTCTCCATCCAACTTGGTGGTTTCTCCATCATTGGTAAATGCCAGTACAAGCCCTTCCCTATTTGTCCATGTAATCACACCTCTCTATCCTTATTTTAATAAATTATATTATTTCCTTGGATCCATTCTAGGACCTTCCTTCAACATTTCATAGTTTTAGCCATAAAACCTACATTTCATTAGCCTCTGCAAGAAATTCTCCATAAATCCTCCAATAGTTTATATATTTCCATCTGCACTAAAAAATACTCAATCTTGAATTATTATATCTCCATTCTTCCACCTTGGTTTCAACCCACATTTGCACAAATTTTTTCATTTAAAATTATCCTCTTTAATATTTGATAAACTTGTCTAGAATATGATAAATGTGTTTTCTTAGCGATAAACGAAAAAAATAACTTAGTTTAATCTAGATAAGTACACACAAAATACACCGATAAATATTCGACATCTAAACAAGTATTTTTCAAGTCGTTAATTACATTCTTGGCATGGATCAAGGACAACCAAAACAATTAGTCATGAAATGAATATTTTGCATACCAAACCTTTGAATTTTTATGGGAACATGGTGATAAAATGAAATAATTTTGAACCCCTTGTTGCTCTTAAAAAATGGATTAATGCATGCAACACTGAGCATAAATGTGTAGATGAGGCGAGGTTCATATTTTAAGGAGATTGATGAAGGATAAAGGAATTTATAAGATACCTTAATGTAATTGGACTAAAATCTATAAAATGGTGCATGTTTTTTTGTGGAGGAGATGAATCACACCTACTGATTTAATATAAATTGAATTAAGTCTGATTTCACTGTAACTACTATAAATAATGATGTATAAATGATAAAATACAGTAAAGGCACAAGCATACTACTATGTATAATGTGAAACCTAAGTAAGAGAGTGAGATAAGAAGACTTATATTATTCCCAAACACACTGGAGGTGATTTGGGTAGGTGAAATACTAAAACAAGCTGTATACAGTGTCATTGATGCTCATTAGAAATTCTAGAACTCAGAAATAACGTAGGACAGGGGCACCTACAGGAGGGCAGGGGCGCCTGGGCGCTGGTGGTCATGCAAATGCTCAGGAACTAATTTATTTTGTGCCACAAGAGGTTCGCTATTGATTATTTTATGTCGCTTGATATTCACTCTTTGATTGCCAAAGATACTATAATCGACAAAACAAAATATCTACCTGCACATGTCCACAAACCACATCAAATCTAATAAATAAGATACAAAATATGGAGACATACTGACCTCGGTGGTTACCTGAAGCACAAAATTACTAATAAGCACTGCACTATATCTCAAACCTCGTGTAGTTTTGTGTGAAATTGTTTGTAATGACGCCCTAAGATGCCCTTGTGTAATTTGCACAGTGATAACACGCTATATCTGTAATGTAGAAGATGTATAATATGTATGGATGGAATAGAACAAACTTCCCCTCCTATGCAGTGTATGCAACCCTTATCCCTTGTATGAGTACTAGATGGATGCCTTTGAATGCTCTTGTGCCTTTGGATGCAAGATTAGGTGATAGAATGTAATGCTTAGTGTTTGGTCCTTTATTTTTTAGAAGTAACTAAGTACATATATGATTCCCTTGTTTGAATTTCATAATTGACAACTAGAAGGCCAACCCATAAGTGAAAAAGATGCCAAAAAGATAAAAGAAACCCAAAAAAGCAAGTAAAGGTACGAAAGGATCGGGAGCACCCAATATGGACAAAAGGGCCTAAACGTTGGTGTCCTAACTAGGTGCCAGTGTCTGAGGCCATAAAAGATAAATCAGTCATTTTCCGTTAGGGCTGTAGGGTGTGTCAGACCAAAGAGAGAGTAAGAGATACAAAAAATGAGGCCAAAGATAGTTGTCAACCACTAGTTTTATTGCCTAGGAATCATTTATACATTAGTATGCTTTAAGACCTAGAAATGTACCCAAGTGCGTGATTTTGTGTCTACACCCACAAACATAGGAGAATTATGCAAAGTTGTAAAGATTTACATCATGGTATAGGAAGTGGATTTTTAGCATTGTTAATGTCTTAGTAAATGTAATCAACATGTGTTCAATTTATTCAATTCACCTTTGATATCATACTCCTAGTTTGTGCAAAAATAAGAGCTTTGAAATGGGGTTTGGAAATCTACCAAAGCATTGTGTAGAAGATAATTTTGTCAAATGTTTTATTTGCAAGCACCCTCACGGATATGTATGTAAAATGTGGAAGCATATGAATTATAAGACAAAATACTTGAAATATATGTTGGTTTTTGGCAATGAAAATGATTTTTTTGTTAGAAAAATTTCCAACTTTGTTTGGGAAGTGTTGGTATGCCACTATTTTAATTTGATTTTTATTCTATTCTTAAATTGGTAGTTGCTCATAATTAATGGTTTGAATTGCTGCTATTAAATTTGTGATTTATTTTTGTGAATTTATTTCTATGAATGCATCTGGCTTGGACTTCAAAAAAATTACTTTGTTTGTTTATCAATTCAATTATGTATGATTTATTGGATAATAATAATTAAGTATCAATAGTGTTTCTTCTATTGTGGGACTTTTTGCCGAAAAGTGTTAAGCCTTTTCAACAAGAAGTTTTACTGTCACTTATCACTTTTATGGCCACCATTTATTATTACATGGAGATAGTTATGTTCGGTTACATTGTTTCATCAACTACAAATGATAGGTGTATAATCTGATTGGTTCAACTTTTCTACCATACTCCCAACCTGTGCCAAAACAAGAACTTTGAAACAGGATGTGGACATCTATTAAAGCATAATGTAGAAAATAAAATTTTTAGATGTTTTAGTTACAGAAAACCTGACATATATGTATGAAAAGTATTTTAACATATGGATGGAATTTTTGTAGGTATTTTTCCTCAAATCTATCTGTCAGTATGTAATTTTTAGAAATATCTATTTTATGGGTTGATATAAATTAGGAGGTTTTAAGTTCAAATCTAGACAAATCCAAGTTATTTTGTTATGGCATGCATACTATCTACAATGTACTACATATATTAAATAATGTTCATTTTGATAATTTGGGTATGTGTTTAATATTTGTAATACTCTAATGTGTCAATATGCTCCCAACACATAATATTGGGGGTATTGCTCCACTGGGTTTTCAAGATTTAGTCATGTTCTTAGAAAATTGTAGGTCTCATGAAAATTTAGATTTAAAATCTTGTAACTTTTTGTTTTGGTTTTGTAGCAAAGTTTGAGTTCTTTAACAAATTTTCTTTTCATTAGTAGGTGTAAATACAGACTCCACAACCTTTTCTAGCATCCTCCTAGCCTCGATCAAAATGGGTGCTTCAAACTAGGGCATGGAAAACCATAAAAGTACAATGAAATCAATTTTTTACCCCAAATGTATAGTTGCAAGTTTGTTATGTTCTCTTGGTGCCCCTAAAGCACATAAAAAATGTGCTTATAATTATTGATTGTAGATCTTATTTTTGAGTCAGATCCTAAAAATGTTGCAGATTATGTTCTTCTTTCAAACATCTATTTTGAAATGTGTAGCTGGAGTGAAGTTCACATTTTAAGGATTTTGATGAAGGATAGAGGAATTTAAAAGATATCGACATGTAGTTGGATTAAGGGCTATATAATGGTGTATGTTTTTTGTGTAGGAGACATATCTCACCAATAGACATAAGAGATCTATGCAAGTTTGTAGAGCTTTACTACAACGCGTGGAAATCCATAAAATCATAATGAAAGTGGGTTTTTAGCATTCATCCATGCAGGTTTAATGGATGTGGGGTCCAAATACTCAATGCAAACATGTTTCTAATAAAGTATTATACTTATGTTAGATCATTATGCTTGCATGGTTGAAATTCTTGGCCATGTTGGATATCTTTAAGAAAATCTAAACTTTACAATCAAAAATAAAATTAAACTTGCGGTGGTTGTTTGGATGTGTTTTCTTAGTGTTTGTCGAGCATATCGGAATGCGGTCACCATTATTCATAACTCTCTCTTTTTAGTTGTGTGGTAGACAAATCACGCCCACATATACACGAGATCTTAGTAAAGTTGGAGAAATTGTCTTGGGGGATGAGGGAAGTAGACATCCCACCCACAAACGCAAGAGATCTATGCAAAGTTGGAGAGATTTTCTTGGGATATAAGAAAAACTTGATATTTTCTCAAATTCAAAATGTGTGTTTAGTACGGGGTCTTACAACCTTCAATCATAAGTATATTGTTGGTGATGCTAGGAACAAAGTTACCAATTTAGATGCGTTGTTTTTGCAGGAAGTGAAAATTTCAAGTTTTCAGTTGTAGATGGTTTGTAAATCCATTTGGCTTAATAGCCTGACATTCTGTAGTAATCATGATGGGGGGCTTGGGGGTTTAATTTCCCATTTTACCCCAAAATGGTGGCCCTTTTTGATGGATCATGGTGTCAACCCAACTAATTGTGTAATATGGGTCCTATTTATTATTAACAGCCGCCCATTTGGCCTCATTAATATTTACGCCTCTAATGATGTAGATGAAAGGGAAAATATTTGGTGGTGGATAGCATGCATAATTACCGATGCTTATTGGGTTATAAGTGGTGATTTTAATATGGTTTATTTGCCCACTGATAAGTGTGGGCACCTACCTATGTGATAGATAGCTGAAAAAACAAAGGTATGGTTTTTCATGTGTAATAAGTTTAGGTTTTATGACCCTAATGCCTCTTGCACTCCCACCTTTAAAGCTTGGTTCACTTGGTTCAACTTTCGAGGAGGATTTGATCGTGTTCTTAAACGGCTCAATAGATCTATATTGTCAACTCAATATTTTTTTGATTTTGACAACATTTATTCCTTACCTATGGAGGTCATGCATGACTTTGTCCTTTCGGACCACTCCCCCATTCGATTTTGCATCACTTAGCATGATAGGCGCACTTTTTGTCATAAAGGCCAATTTTTTCTCAATACTACCTTGATGAAACATGGGCCCACTCTCAACCTCATTAAGTTGGTGTGGAACCTGTCCCCTCAACCAAGTCATTGTCAACACTGTCATCCACCTATGCATGCTAACTGGACTCAAAGGTGGAAGGATGCTATGACTCAAACTACTATATTACTTAGAATCTATGGCAGTTAGTTGGCTAAAATTAGGTGCCGCTCATACTCCGTTACCACCTCCACTCTTAGCCGAGTGGTGGTGGCACTCTAAGGTAACCCATTATCTAAAGTTATGTAGCTTCAAGAGGCAAAGTTTTTACTAGAAAATTCAAATTACGGACATTTATAATGATCGGGGATCTCAAATAAGTGCCCACATGACTATCTTAAAATTGGCGATTAGGGTCAAAAGAATTCTTTCTTTCCCTCAGATCCAAAAAAATTTCCCAGTAAGTTCATGACATCAAGAATAGCGGATTTTGGATAACCGATCCCTAGCTCATGCTTTAGGATTTTATTCAAGACTATAAGTTGGTGTTTCAAGCTCAACTGCCCTCTGATGTGTGACAAACAACTCTCAACCAATGTCTCACTGTTATGTCATACAAGTTGTCTCCTACTCAGAAGGTGGCTTATGACCCCATGCTTACCATTAATGACCTACACGAAGCAGTCATGTAAATGGCCAATGATAAAGCCCCTGGTTGTGATGGTTTCCCTTGCGAGTTTTACAAGTCGCTATGGGACACTTTTGGCCCCAAAATTATTTAGGTCACTCTTGTAGGCTTTCAAAACCAGTTGCTGGCTTCATGGATCACAAAGGGAACATCAAATTTATCCCTAAAATTGGAGATCCATAAAAAATCACTAGTTGGCTGCCTATTACCTTGTTAAATTTCTAGTAAAATATTATTGTTAAGGCTTTGGCTATTCATTTGTGTCATATCCTTCTTGTTGTCATCTAGCCGAAACAAACTGGGTTCATTTAGGGGCATTATATCTTGGACAACATCATTGTTTTTTGGGAAGGAATGGAATGGGCACATAGATCTAATCAATATGTTATGTTCATTAAAATTGAATTTGAAAAATATTATAATTGAATTGAATGGTCGTTTATTCTTACCATGCTTCAAGCCCTCGACTTTGGCCCCATATTTATTCAATCTATTCGAATGTGTTTCACCACATAGGAATAATGTATGAAAAAATGATTAAAAAATGTAAAGGTGAGGTACGTGAGGAATACCTGGAGGTTGTGAAGAGGTTGAACACCATTTTTGAAGACCAAGCCAATTGTAGAACACTCCTTTTTGTCTGGGAAGGACTACCTGAGAAGAAAAGCAAGACCACAAAATAGAGTTAATAGAAACAGGTCGGTGGATTGCCTAGTGTAAACTAGATCTGGGAAGCGGGGTGCTTCCTCAAAGGCTGTCAATATACTTCTTAATACAAATTAATACAAATAAATAACATGAAATAGAAGGTCCTATTATAGTTATATGATATGGGTATCTCACATGAATACAATACTCTAAATTTATTCTAAATAATGAATATAAGATCAAATATAGAAAGGGCAGTTGGTTGATAGGGTCTGCAGGTGTAGCAGAAGGTATTATGGAGGTTTGGGTGAAGTTGTGAGAGGTTTTGGGAGAGGAAATAAGCTTGTCGGTCTAAGGGAAAATGCTAGACACAGAGAGCAATGTTAGGTTGGGTAACTGATGTCGGTCACTAGTTATAACCAAGATCAGTTGGGTAACCGATCATGGTAGGGGAAATTGGGTTTCAAAGGTAGATAAGAGGTTAGTTTAGGCTCTCTGTTATTACAAAGAGTATTGAGAGGTCTTAGCTAGGTTGTAGGAATTTAGGTGAAGACTCAACAGGGGTAAGAGGGGTGGTTGAAAGGGTAGAGTGGTTCTAGTTGGTAAGGCATCACGTAAATGGGATACAGAAAGTATTTGGGAGAGGAAGGAGGTGATTAGAAAAATATAAAGGATCTAAAAACCAAAGATAAATGAAATCAATAACCTGGTTAAGAATACTTATAAGAGATCTGGAGATTGGTAGAAGGTGGTGGTCAGTGGGTGTGCATAGGAGAGATGATCTGAGATCCAATGCTGCAGAAACAAAGGTTGATTGATTTTGAAAAGAGTTTGCAAGAATCGAATAAGAAACAAGGCACCACAAAGTAGTTGCACTCCAACATAATTGTGATAGCTCCAATGTAATTGCAAGAAATAAT
This sequence comes from Taxus chinensis, assembly GCA_019776745.2. Taxonomy (NCBI): domain Eukaryota; kingdom Viridiplantae; phylum Streptophyta; class Pinopsida; order Cupressales; family Taxaceae; genus Taxus; species Taxus chinensis. The sequence goes on along the minus strand of CM034152.1, from coordinate 622,440,873 downwards.
TGATCAGTAATGGAAGAACTTGTTCAATAGAAACAAATCTTGCACATAGAGGAAAGACAACGGAGTGTCTTGGCATGCTCATAAATCAATAGTGAAAGGGTACATATAGGGTGATGAGTAACCCTAGTACATGACACACATGAAACAATAAACCTAACCCTAAACCTAACCCATGTGAGATGACCCTCCAATATGAGAGGAGGACACATGATACATAGGATAACTCACACTAACACCCCCCCTTCATCGAAGTTGGGGTAGCGGCTATGATGAGTTAGACGGAAAGGGAAGACACTCTTAAACAACTAAGAAAGATGTGTCAATGGGGCCTAGAAACTAAAGGCCTGATAAGGTGCCCATATACAAACACAATCTTCATAGAAGAAGAAGAATAAAAGAAGGACTACATATCCCGAAGAAGATTAGCAGCTGCAGAAGACATCACCCCAAGAAGAGACCGTAAGTGAAGAAAGTTCATCTCAATGAAGGGCTTGGTGAATAAATCTGTAATATGATCAGCTGCCTGAATGTACTGAATGTCAATGATACCATCATGAATAAGCTCCCGTATGAAGTGCATATGAATCTCAATGTGCTTCATCCACTGATGTTGAACTGGATTTCTACAAATAGAGATTGTGCTCTTGTTATCACAATAGATAATGGTAGGCCACCGAAAGTGGATTCCAAACTCTGTCAGAATACCCTGTAGCCAAATAGCTTGTATGGCAGCGTTAACTATCCCTCTATATTCTACCTCTGTAGATGATATCATAATTGCATTATGATTCTTGCTAGACCAACTAATGGAACCCGAACCAAGAGAGAAATTGTAGCCAGAAGTAGATTTCTGATGATCTAAGTCACTGGCCCAATCAGAATCTGTGAACCCAATCAAGTCAATATCTACCCCTCCATGATAGTGAATGCCATCAGCATAGGTGCCACAAACATAATGAAGGATCCATTTAGCTACTTTCTAATGCAGCTCATGTGGCTCTTGCATGAATCTAGACACGATCCCAACATCATACGATAAATCTGGTCGAGTGTAAGTCAAGTAAATCAAGCTCCCCACCAACTTTCAATAAAGAGTACCATCAACCAAAGGAGTAGAGCAATCTGAAACCAACTTAACCCCAGAAAGAAAAGGAGTAGGAGAAGACTTGCAATCAGACATCTGAAAATGAGCTAGAAAATCAAGAGCATACTTAGGTTACGAAATCAAGATTCCTGAGTCAGATTGTGAAATATGGATCCCAAGGAAGTAATGAAGCAGACCTAAGTCAGTCATGGAAAACTTGTTGGCTAAGGTGATCTTCACAGAATCAATAATAGAGGAAGAGCTTCCTATGATCAACAAGTCATCAACATATAGAACAAGAATGAGTATGGAGTCATCTTGCCATAGAATATAAACATTTAGATCAGAGTGACACCTAATAAACCCTGATGTAAGTAAGACAGAGTCCATCTTGGCATACCAAGCCCAAGGGGCTTGTTTAAGGCCATAAAGAGACTTCTTTAACTTACAAACGAGGGAGGGATCTTGGACATAACCCAGAGGTTGTTCCATATAGATCTCTTCCTCTAGGTCACCATGAAGGAAGGCACTCTTAACATCCATTTGATGGACTTTCCATTTGTTCACTGCAGCAATGGCTAGGGTCAGCCGAATAGAATTCATCTTCGAAACTAGAGCAAAGGTTTCTGTATAATCAACCCTAGCTATCTGGGATAAACCCTTAGCTACTAATCATGCTTTAAACTTTTTGACATCTCCATCTACTCCATACTTTGTTTGGAACACCCACTTACACCAAAGGATTTTTCTTCCTTTCGGAAGAGTGGTGAGATCCCAAGTATCGTTCTTCATGAGAGAGGAATACTCCTCATCCATGGCAAAATCCCACTCAGGAATACCATAAGCCTCCCAGAAAGACTGCGGATCAGAAGCAAAGGCAAAGAAAGAGTGGGGTCCAATGAAATTTGAGCAAGTACGTCTCATATCCGACGTATCTCCAACTAAATCTCTAGCACTTTGCAAAGTTTTCCTGGCCCAAAGGGGACCAGGAGGATCAGGCTCAGAGTCAGAAGATTCTTCACTTGAGTGAGAAGGGACATAGTCCTTGTCATCACTACTGTTAGAATAAGAATACTCAAAGGTCTGATGGTCGGGAGGATCTGGAAGAGGAGCACGCTCAATAATATCATCATCTGATGAGTCAGTATCTGAATCAGCAAGCTGAAGAACCTCAATAGGTGGAGATGTAGAAGTCAAAGAAGACTCATCAAACTTAACACTTCTCTCAATATACAACTCATGAGAAGTAGGATTCATCAATCGATATCCCTTCACGCCATCAGGATACCCTACAAAGATACAAGGTTTGGATTGTGGTTCCAAGGACTTATGTTTCTTCTTGGGAATCCGAGCCATAGCCTTGGATCCGAAGACTCGAAAGTGCTCAACATTAGGCTTGTATCCAAACCAAGCTTCAAAGGGTGTCATCCCTCTTATTGCCTTGTGTGGAACACAATTCTGAATGTAATTTGCACAATTCACTACTTCAGCCCAATACTGCGGAGGAAGAGACTTCGAGTGAATCATACAAGTGGCCATCTCCTTAAGAGTATGGTTCTTTCTTTCTGCGACTCCATTCTGCGAAGGGCTATAAGAAACTGTATGCTGCAAAGAGATCCCTTCAGAAGTATAGAAATCCATGAACCTATTGTTTACATATTCACCTCCATTTTCTGTTCGAAGAACCTTGATAGACCGTTCCGCCTGTTTCTCAGCAAGAGCCTTAAAGTCCTGAAAATGTTCAAAGACTTCAAACTTAAGCTTAAGAAAATATACCCAAGTATATCGCAAATAGTCATCAATGAAGGTTAGCACATAAAGAGCTCTAATAAACGAAGGAGAAGGAAATGGACCAGAAACATTGTTGTGAACAAGATCCAAAGGATGAGTGGCTCTCCAGGATTTTCCTTTGTCAAAGTTCTTTTTAGGATGTTTTCCAAGGGTACAACCCTCACAAAGACCCTTAGAAAACTTGACACGATGCAACCCGTTGACCATTTTGTTTTGGCTCAATTGTTCAAGGTAGCGATAATTTAGATGTCCGAAATGCTCATGCCATAGCTTACTAACCTCATTTGCATGAGTGAGCAAGGCAGTGGGCATAGAATCAGAAGGTGGGAGAATACACAACTGTGAACGGTGATCTGCCTTTCCCTTAGCCACTGTAGTGTCATCGTTAAGCTCACAAATAATCACCGAGTTAGGACCAAATTCCACTCGCATTCCTTCACCAAGGTGAGTAATTTGGTAAACCGATAGGAGATTGGTAGAGAGATCAGGAACACTCAACACTTGGTTAAATGTTCCCCCATCCATCTCTACCGATCCACTACCAGAAACTGACATTGTTGTGTCATTACCCATCGTGATTTGGGACATTCCACAAGGTTAAATGTTGGAAAAATCAACATGCGAAGAACCCATGTGGTGCGAGGCACCAGAATCTATAATCCATGTTGATGAAGGAGCAACTCTAGCTACAAGGGCCTTTCCTTTCTTCTTATCATTTTTAGCACCTTTTGCAGCAGAAGACTCAGCCTTCGGAGCATTTTGTTTTATGGATTCAGGAACACTTATTTTATTCTTCTCAAGTAAATGAGATAAGTGATCAATCTATTTTCGAAAATAGTGTTACTTGTCGTGACCAGACTTCTTGCAATAGGAACACAAATACTTACTTTTCTGTGCCTTAGGCTCATAAGTCGAAGTGTTTGTGTCATTTTTGGGTTTGGTCTTGGTTTCTTTCTTAGGTTGATCCTTTGTTTCTTTCTTCTTTTCAGTCTTCTTTCCGTTGCTAGTACTTGCTACAAGGGCATGTGACTTGGACTTGAGAGACCCCATTTGAATGAGTTTGTCCTGTTCTTGAATGAGTTAGGATGAAAAACAGTCAAAGGAGGGCATAGTCCAAGTATCGCCCAAATCAGCTTTTGTAGCGTAGAAAGTTGACACGAAGACAGAATATTTGGGACCTAGCTTAGAGAGAATCGACAAGATCAGTTGAGAATCTTTCTTCTCTACTTGACATCCTTTTAACAACAATCTAATGTGGACAAATTTCGAGAAGAAAGCTTGTAGGTTTTCAAATTCACTAGGATTTAACCCTAGTAGTTCATTTTCCAACTCATGCGTTCTCATGTCATCTAGTTGTCCAAACATCACATCCAGTGTTTTCCATGTAGATTTAGGTGTTTCAGACGCCTCAATGTGGAAGAGCAAGTCAGGAGAAATAGACATGCAAAGAAGACCTAAAGCTTCATCACTACGGTTTAACCACTTAGATTTTTTAGGTTCATCGTCTGGTTCAGTCTCAGTTCCCATGGTGATGCGGAATAACCCTTTACCCCTTAGTTTCATTATTATTTTCGATCTCCATTCAAAAAATTTGAACGGCATAAGCAAAGGAATTGAAAGAGCATCCATAGTGAGAGAGAGAGAAAGAAATGTAGAAAAGAAACACAACCACCCAGGACAATAACAACTCCCCTTCTTTCGGAACTTTATAGTTTAGTGTGTTGATTACAATCGGGTCCGTGCGTGTGGTTGGAAATGCTTGGTAACTCGTCTTACAATCAATGTAATAATGCGCAAGAGAGGAGACCACAACAGTGTTTCGTGGAGCGCAAAAAATAGGACACTGTAAACAAGCACAAGTAAAAAACAAGAAAGGAGGTGAAAGCCAACCCTAGTGGTGAGAAAAAATGTCTCACGTCGTAAAATGAAACCTCCTTGCTACAGACTATGGCAGACGCACTCACTAGTTGCAAGGAATAATAAGGGTGAAGTATAAGGTTTTAAATGAACTCAAGGAGTTTTTCAAAATCTTCAGAACGACAGAAAAGAGCTCGGAAGAAAAAAAGGTGCTCAGAGTGATGCTACACACTTGAGTGCACGATTAGAGAAAAAAAACGACAATGACGCCCAAATTTTACCGTTTGGAAACGCCCAATTTTGTTATTTTTAGAGCTATTAGAGTTTTTTAAAAAATGACAATAAGGGTTATGGAAAGAACGGTTTTTAATTTACTATAAATCATAAATAGGAGCAAATGAATTTGTAATTAATAAAAATAGATTTAATCAAATTAAAAATAATTAATTACAAAAACTAATTAAGATCTAAATCCTAATTAAATTAAATATGGAAAATACTTTCCCTCTTTTGTTTAAAAGACAATTTTAAATTAAAGGAATCTAAAATGTTTAGAAAGAATAATTCAAAAGGCTTTTTTTTTCAAGAAAGAGAAAGAAGGTTTTACAAAATATGGACCATTCTAATTTAAAACTTTTGTTTGTTTTTAATTAGAAAGAAACATTAAAAAGGCTTGAGATTTTTGTTTTTTTTAAAAAGTAAGTAATGGTTTTTAAAAAATATTAAGGCTTACCAAAACTTACCAAAAAACACACAGCCACAACCATATTTTAAAAGGCTTTTGTTGATTAAGAAAGAATGTAGTTAAAAAAAAACTTTACCAAAAAACATACCAAATGCAGATCAAAAAGAGATATTAGAAACACGTTCAGATTTTTAAAAGGAAGAAAGTAAAGTTTTAAAAAAAATGCGTTTTAAAGATATTACTAAAAAAACTTACCAAAAAATGCAGCCGCGGTTTTAATTGCAAACCGTTTTTGTGGAGATCCCGTGCTTTTATGGGGGCGTGCGTTATTGAGGAGATCCGTTTGGGTGGAGATCCCACTGTGGGTAGTCATTGGAAGTTGAGGACTGGTGCACAAGAGGGGAGAGCGACCAGCAGCAAGGCAACACGTGGGAGACACGCACAGTTGGAGAAACGTACAGAAAAAAGGTGACTTACGTAGGAACAGCCATGGCAGAGTACAGCGAGAGAACAGTTTTGTGTTTGGTTTTGTTTTTACAGAGTGTTGTTTTGTGGGGAAGGGCAGCCGGTTGGGAGCAAAAACAAAAATGGCTCCTACTCAATAAAAAACCCTTCGAGCAGAAGTGAGGGCATGGCAAAAAATGAACTCCCACGCAAAAAAAATAACTCCCCACGCAAAAGACGCCACATCAAACACCACAGCTCGAATCCACGTTTCAAACAATGCACGAGCCCACGAGACCAGGAAAAATCCAAAACAAACATGTACAACAACCCAATCAACAAGCCAGAGATCCACCAACACAGGCCAAAGAGGAGAGAAGGCTCGAGACAGAGTCCAAACCCCAAAATTTTTTTACCTGAATCTGTACATGCATAAAAGAAGGCACAAAAACTGACACAACTCTCAGAGAAAGCTTGTTAGAGAGATTAGCAAAATAATTCCAGAAAATAGTGATAAAAAAACTTACATGTAGAGTAAAATAACGAAACCAAGAAAGAGTAATTGCAACTAAAAAATAACAAGTGCACGTTTACTTGATCTCAGCTCTGATACCATGAAAAGAGTTTGCGAGAATCGAATCAGAAACGAGGCACCACAAAGTAGTTGCACTCAAACGGAATCGCGATAGCTTCAGCGTAATTGTAAGAAAGAATTGATCAGTAATGGAAGAACTTGCTCAATAGAAACAAAGCTTACACATAGAGGAAAGACATCAGAGTGTCTTGGCATGCTCATAAATGAATAGTGAAAGGGTACATATAGGGTGTTGAGTAACCCTAGTGCATGACAAAAATGAAACTCTAAACCTAACCCTAAACCTAACCCATGTGAGATTACCCTCCAATATGTGAGGAGGACACATAGGATACATAGGATAACTCACACTAACAGATTCTCTATGTAGACAGTTCAAGCATATGAAGTCATAGATGATGATCAGGTGCTTAGTTGATCTTTAGGGTGTCGATTGAATGTCAAAGATGCAAGATCAAATAATTCCAACCAAAAGAAGAACCCAAAAAGGAGAACCTTGAAAAAGAGTGGAAAATGCTTATTTAAAGGAACTGATGGTGGTTCCTTGACCGGCGCCGACCGAGGAATGATCAGCATCGGTCAGGGAGAAATAGTCTTTTTTTGCAAAAAATAACCTTTTCTCTCCCCTTTTGACATGAGTGAAGAATGGTTATGTGTTAGGGGTCTTCATTCTTGTTAAATCACATAGGAAATTGGTGGGAGAGGTAGTTGGTAATTAATATATGGTTTAGAAGAAGTCTCAATTTGTTAGGGGGAGTGATGACTCATTCTTAGTTATTAAATGGGTTTGGAATGGGTCTAAGGTGAGGTGGAGGGGTAAGGTAATAATTAATCTAATATAGGTAATTAGATTAATAAAAATATGTGAAAGGGGTCATGGTAAGGGGGTATGTAATAAAAGGGAACCTAGAGGGTATCATCCCAATTTTGGGTGTCTACATTTTCCCCTTTTTGTTGCGTAGCTTGTACTAATGAGCAACGACAACAAAAACAAGAAGTGGATGCCCCATATATGGGTGGAGGTTATCCCCCTCAAACTAGGAACTGATGTAGTGGAAGGCATAATCAGTGATGGATTTGATAAGGTGGTAGGTGATGAAAAATGGGGTTATGTGAAGGTATAGGCAATGGTGATGATAGCGTGATCGAAAGGTGGAGGTAGTCAAACATGCACACATGCTTAGAATACAACAAGGCACAAGGTTGAAGAGCACACAAACACTAATTCGTCAATGATCGATAGTTTATCCAAACAAGGGTGATGTGGTCCTAGGTATCCAAGGTATAGGATGTGATCCTGGAAACACAATGAGGTTAGGTGCAGGAATGGGTATAGGTGTGTTCTAAAACACCAAAAGGTTTGGTCTATTCGAGATAAACGTCAAAAAATAAGGCAAGGTAAGGTCGGTAGGGTAAAATAACACGGGTAGTCATTATCGCATAGTAGATCAAGTAAGTGAGTTTGATTGTCATATAGGTGAGGTTGAGTGTGCGAAGGTATATAGGTAAGTTCATGGGTAAGGCCTAGGTGAGGGGACAAGAGAGAGTGGCACAGGTGCGGGGCCCTCCCGGGGATGATGAGATGATGGAGATTGTTTTTTGATTTTGGATTTATGACTTATATATACCGACATGCGTGTTAAAGAGGCGATTTGTACATGAAAGTTTTTGAGAGATTTATTTACATCTGTGTATACAATGTATTAACACACATACTTTCCAGTATATAGAGGATGGTATTTATATATGTTGTGTTTGGTTTCATTTCCATTGTATTGCTATAATGGAAATTAGATGTAGGTATGATTGATGATGTTGTTTTTTAGTTTCCATGTAATTAGATGTGTATGGACATGGATGGTAGATGTATGGTTTGGTTTGGGTTTAATTTCCAATGTATTGCTATTATGGAAACTAGATGTAGGCATGGTTATTGTATGGTTTGGGTTTAATTTCCAATGTATTGATTTTATAGAAACTAGATGTAGGCATGGTTGATGTATGGCTTGGTTTGGTTTAAATTTCCAATGTATTGATATTATGGAAACTAGATGTAGGCATGGTTGATGTATGGCTTGGTTTGGTTTAAATTTCCAATGTATTGATGTTATGGAAATTAGATGTAGGAATGGTCGATGTATGGTTTGGTTTGGTTTAAATTTCCAATGTATTGATGTTATGGAAATTATATGTAGGCATGGTTGATGTATGGTGGTTTGGTTTGGTTTACTATATTTCCAATGTATTGATGTTATGGAAATTAGATGTAAGCATGTTTGATGATATTTTAAATTTCCAATGATTGATGGTTTTGTTTAATTTCCAATGTATTGATATTATGGAAACTAGCCCTTATTGGGTGGTTCTATAAGATCATATAGGAAAAGTCAAAAAGATCACGTAGGAGGGGTAAATAATGGTTAAGATAAGATTGTGGTAAGGTAGATTGAGTTATATTGGATAAGATAGATTGGGTGATGCCTATAGGTAGACTTGGTAAGATTGGGGTAAAATAGATTGGGGAAGGTAAGTCAGGTAAGATGGGTAGTTCTCCCATAAGATAGGGAAGAATAAGATTGGGTAAGATAATTGGGTAAGATTGGGTAAGATAGATTGGGTAAGGTAGATGTATTGGAAGGTAAGATTGGGTTGGTAAGTGTATGATGTTATTTGATTTAATTTCCAATGTATGATGGTATTATGGGAACTAGATGATGGGTATAGGTGTGGGTGAGACATGAATAGAACCAAGATATTTGATGTCGATGGTCTCATCCTATTGAAGAAGCAACAAGTAAACAGAGGGGAACTGAAAAGAAGTGAAAAATTCTCCATAGTTGGCAAGGACCATAATGGCCATACTCAATAGGCTTATGAACATAAACCCCTTGAGATGTTGCATGATTGATAGGTCTATGGTTGAAAGAAGTTGCATGATCACAAAGTGTTGCATGAGTGCCACATCCCTTGAGTAGATAGGAGAAAATAAAAGAGGGTAGGGTGGAGTGGTTTGTTTAGCATAACCTTGTTGTGGGACAACATGCCCCTTCTGCAAGATACCCAAAACCAGCATAGGCAAGTCCATGACCAAATTTTTGTATTTTTCTTGATTTTTTCTTTTTTTGCATTTTTTTTTTTACATTCATAGACTGATCAATGTGGGAAGTCTATATTGGGATGAATAGTAGTGTCTCCTTGAGGTCTTTGTGAAGCTGATCAATGCGGGAAGCTCCAAGATAAAAAATTTTTTTTTTTTGACAACATGTGGCTAGATTTTTATAGTTGTCCTTTGAGGGAGAAGTCTACTTATAGCAGCAATAGAGAGACATAGATGTTCATTTGAGGGAATCATCTATTTGTGAGAAGTTTGACTCAAGGAGTAGAATTTTTGTTATCCCAAAATTTTTGCATTATTTTGGACTTGTAGTCATGGAAAAGACTATAAAGGAGTATAGGCCTCTTTTATGAAGGAAAAACCATAGCACGAAAAAATTTAGCTTATGAAAGAGGGGTTTCAAGTGACGAACGACCATGGGATTCCATCTTGAAAAGGATGAAAAGTATCCATGAGAATCATGCCATGAGTAGATTCATGGTACTCATATTCAAGATAAGGCTGAATGGTGATGGATAATCACACAATTTTGTTTGAGTCGTTGGTCCTTAAAAGAGGTAGATGGAAGGAGAGGTTCGCTCAAGGGATGAGCATATATGAGACATAAAGTGATGTAGTACTTTATTCAACAATAGAATGGTCGAAGATGCAAGGCATTAAGGGGCTCAGGTTCAGGTTTACCCTCAAGAGAAGATAAATGATAAGTTCCTGATCCATAGGTATGGGTGACAATATAAGGTCCAAGCCAATTAGGAACAAACTTGCCTCGTTTACTTTTCTCCATTTTGGTTACATGTTGATTTTCCTTCAGGACAAGATCACAATCTTGAATGTTCATTCTCAAACACATTTTTCATAGGCATGCTTAATGCACTTTTGGTAGATTTGGAGGTGGTCTAGAGCATTTAAATGTCATTCATCCAGTAGCTCAAGTTGTGCCAAATGTTCTTGGAAAAAATCATCATCAGAGAGGATATATTTAAGAGATATACAGAGAGATGGAATTTGGACTTCAAGAGGTAGGATGGCCTCTGTACCATAGACCAAAGAGAAAGGTGTGGCAGTGGTAGAGGTGTGAATGCTGGTACGATAAGCCCATAAGGCATAAGGAATGTGCGTGTGTCAATCCTTACCAGTGTCGTCAACCACTTTCATAAGAATTTTGGTGAGAGTTTTGTTAGAAGATTCAGCTTGACCATTTTCTTGTGGGTAATATGGTGAAGAGAAACTAAGTTGAATACCAAAGTTGTCACACAGTTGGCGTAGGGTTTTGTTTTTGAATTGTTTTCCATTGTCAGTGATGAGGTGATGAGGAACACCAAAGCAAAAAATGATATGGTGGTTGATAAATTTGACTATTTTCTTGGATTTGGTAGAAATGAGAGGGATGGCTTCCACCCATTTAGTGTAATATTCAGTCGTTGATGATCCAACGATGACGTTGTGAGGAATTAGGGTTAAGCTCCCCAATGAGATCCAAACCCCATTGAGAAAAGGGCCAAAAGTCTCTAGGTGACTTGTAAGGTGTGACTAGGAGTATGATGAAGGTTAGCATGTTGTTGACACTTCACACAACATTTAACATAGTCACAACAGTCTTGGTTAAGGGTTGGCCAGTAGTAGTTGATTCGAAGGATACACTTTGCAATAAACGAGGCCACTAAAATGTCCCCCACAAATCCCATCATGAATTTCTTTGATGGTGTATGGGATTTCAGAACTGGTGAGGCATTGTAGGAGGATACCATCAAAGTCATGTTTTGTAGAGAAGACCTCCCATGATGATGTAATGAGAGACACTTTTTAGGAAGGCTCGTCATCCATTGCGAGTGAGATCCAGAGGCAGGATTGAAAGTGAGAGGTAGTCAGCAAACTACTTATACCAAATGTCACATGGGTCAGTATCGATGCTACCCACAAAATTAAGGTCGGGGATAATATAAGAAGGTGACTGCAACCATTGTATTGTGAAAAATATTTTTGAGTCCAAAGGTGAGGCAGGTATTTGAGAAGCAAGACAAGCCATGGTATTTGTGAATTTGTTAGTGGATCACGGAGTGGCTTGAATGAGGTAGTGATCAAATGTGGTCAAAAGTAGGTCAACATGATGTTTATACTTTCAAATCTCATCGTTACAACACTGGTACAAACCATTGACTTGGTTCACAACCAGTTGAGAGTCACCAAATATGTTAATGGATTTAACATCTAGGGAAATGGTAGTTTGAAGACCTAACACAAGACTTCATACTCGGCTATGTTATTTGTGTAGTCAAAGTCTAGTTTAAAGGATAGTGGCATAGGCTCACCATCAAGAGGAATGAGGATGACCCCCACACCTCCCCCATGGTGACATTTGGATCCATCAAAGAATAATGTCATTTGATAAACAATATCATCAATGGAGAGGGTGGTGATAGATTCATCAGGAAAATCAAAGTTTGAGGATTGATTCCTAGGAAGAGGAGCATCTGCAAGTTGATCCGCGATGATGGTTTTTCCTTTGACATACTTTTGATGAATGAAATCCAACTCCAAGTCTACAAGAAGCATGAGCCAATGAGTGGTGCATTGGTGTTGGTAAGGTTTGGCATACATGTAATGAAGAGGGTCGGTGTTGGTAACAACAAATTTTTGTGATTAAGAAGGTAGTGGCAAAGTTTGGTGGCCACAAAGACTAGGGCTAAGAAAATATTTTCAGCATGAGTGTACCAAGTTTCATAGTCTAGAAGAGTATGACTTATGTAATAAACCACTTGTTCCCTATGTGCTTCTCATCATGATGAGTGAGCATGGCACCCAAGGAATGGTCAGTAGCAGAAATGTAAAGGTAAAAAGGTTGATCATCTTTAGGTGGAATGAGCACAGGTGGCTGAAGAAGGTAGTTCTTCAACACTTCAAAGGATTTGTGACACTCATCATTCCAATGGAAAGAAACATCCTTTTTAAGGAGGTGGTGAAATGGTTGGCATCGGTCTAAAAGTTGAGAAATGAAGCATCAGATGGATTGTAATTTTCCTTGCAAGCTACAAAGTTACCGAAGGTTAGTAGGTGGAGGCATGTCAAGAATTTCCTTGATCTTAGTGGGATCAACTTTGATACCCCACAAAGAGATGATGAAACCAAGGAGCTTACCCAAGAGAACTGTGGAAAACACACTTCTTTGGTTGAAGGAAAACACAATATTGGATAAGGTGGTCAAAGATAACTTTAAGAATGGCCAGGTGTTTGGCACGATGCTTGGACTTACCAAGAAGGTCGTCGACATAGTCTTCCAATATGTCATGCATGATGTCATGGAAGATGTAAGTCATAGCACACTGATAGGTAGCACCAACATTTTTTCAAGCCGAAGGGCATGACATGATAGCAGAAGGTCCCCCAAGGGGTGATGAAGGTGGTTTTGTGTTGATCTTCTAGAGTGAGTAATATCTTATTATAACCCAAAAACCCATCCATAAGAGATAACATCTCATGGCCAGCTGTAAGATCAACTAGTTGGTCAATGCTTGGTAGAGGAAAGTCATCTTTTGGATAGGAAAGGTTAAGGTCATGAAAATTCAGTGCAGATACGAAGTCCCCTGGTCACTTTCATGATAGGAACAATGTTAGAGATCCATTTTGGATAGTCAATAGGTAGGATGAAGGAAACAAAGAGAAGGCATTGAAGTTCTTCTTTCACAAGAAGAGCAATGTGAGGATGCATTTTACGTAGCTTCTATTTCATGGGTTTGGCATCAGGGTTAGTTACAATATTGTGAAGCATGATATTAGGGTCAATACCTGACATATCACTATAAGACCAAGAAAATGTGTTGTTATGATCATGAAGAAAAGAGGTGAAAGATTCTTGTTCCGTGGAGTCTAAAGATTGGCCTATCTTTAGAATTTGTGGGTCATCCTGAGTGTGAATGTTGATTTCTATGGTAGATTCATTCAACATGGTTTACATGTCAGAGGGTAACAAATTTGAATATAAGAATCCTCCACACCTAAATAGGTCAGAATAGAATCATCATCCTGACATTGAATGACATTTATAGAAGGTGTATCATCATCCAACATGTCAGGATAAAGAAGAGGAAGGGAAGAGGGAACCTCACCATCACATTGATAGGTCAGAGGTCCCAAGGAGATGGTGTTCACAAAAAAAAAGTTAGGTGGAATGGATTTGGGATCCATAGACTCTGTGGGAGAAGCGGCGTGATAGGTGAGGAAGGTGGGGAAGGATTTTCATCTTCTACGAGGGTGATTCGGGCCTTCTTAGGAGGAGGATGCCTAGGAAATCCAAGACCACAATGGTCTTTGTGTTTCCTAGTGGTGCACGGTATGATGATGTGATGACCTTGTTCATAATGACCAAATTTGAAGCCTTTCCAGGCACAACGGTGAAGAAAAGTAAGTGTGAAGCTGTGTTTGGTGAGGTAGGAGAAGTCAGATGAAAAAGGTTTGGTTTGGAAGGGAGGTTCAATAGAATAATAGGAAGTGTCAAGCCCCCCATAGGTTAGGTTGGTGTGAAGGTGGGGAGGGTCATATGGTATGACCTCTCCTATACGATGATCGTAATGTGGGTGTTGGTGTAGTTTTCCATACTCCTGAGGAGTAAGGAATGTGTCAATGCTGAGGAGGTGATATTCTCTGAGTGTGAGGCATTGAAAAACCTACCAAGGGGTTTGTGGTTGGTACTTGGGTAGCAAGTATAGATGAGCTATCTGAATCCTGAGAAGATGGGGCATCAGTAGAGGGTGGAATAGGAGGGTCGGTAGGTGGGTTAGATGAGGAAAGTGAAGCGACAGAAGTGGTAGATGTGGTAGATGCCTTAACTGGGATTAGAACATCATTTGGATGGTAAATCATATTACAGGTTTTGAAGGGGGGGATCTTCTGAATGTGTAAGGTTCCCCTTCATATTCAAATTTGAGGCAATGGTGAAGGGTGGAAGGTACACAAGCCATGGCACAAATCTAGGGATGGCCTAACAACATGTTATACTAGAAATCTCCTTCAAGAACGTAGAAGAGTTTGGGAATAGTTCAGGGACCCACATGGATGTGGAGGACAATGGTGCCAAGGGTAGTGGTCATGGCATCATTAAAATATCAAAGCATGATGGGTTGCTAGACATACAATTAGATGGTATGCCTATTTGTTTGTAGGCATGAGAAGAGATGATGTTGATGCTAGCGCCCCCATCAATCATAACAAGTTTAACACAAATATCATTAATGTAAGTGAGATGAAAAGAGTGGGATCAAGATCATGAGGTTGTGAAGGGGAAATATCTGATTTGGAGAAATTAATGGAAGCAATCTGATGAGGGGTAATGAGGGCATTGATAGGTGAAGTGTCATTGGGTGGAACCTTGATGGATTGTAGGACCTCAATGAGGGCCTAACGATGAGAATCAGAAGTTTGAATCAAGTCATATAAAGACATCTTCAATGAGGACTGGTGAAGTTTTTTGATCATTGAACGATGTGTAACCCCAGAAGAAGTAGGTGATGTCATCCCAAGGATGGTTATCTTTGGGGGAGGTGCAAGTGTAATGGTAGGTGAAGGTGAACTAGAAGGGTTACCAAATTTTTCCTTTCCTTTTTCTTTTGGGTGTTGTGACCGAGTGGCTACACGCACCATGTTAATTTCAAAGATAGGAGGAGGAAAAGAGGGTTGTTTAGGATTACCTTTATCCCTAGGTGGATGTGAAGGGAAAGGTTATAGAATGGGTTTGGGACTAGGTTGTGTGGTATGGCGAAGAAAGAATGGAATCCTCCTCCAACAGATCATCTTCTTCGAAGAGACCATCAGAATCACAAAGCTGAAGGAGAATGGTTTTAAGAGCCTTACAACTCTCGACATCATGCCCTGGTGAGTGATGATAAGCACAATTTTTTTATGTCATCAAACCCTACTAGTTTAGGTTTGAGAGGATCATAAGGCTTGATAGGTGGAAGTGATATAAAAGATGTCTCTAACAACCGAGAAAGGATGTTAGAGTAGGATCCTGCCAAAGGATCACAATGAGAGGTCAAGGTTGTCTTGGGTGAAGGGGTAGGTGACCTTTGTGAGGAGGGCGAGGTGAGAGATCATGTTGGTGTAACTACTTTTTTGGTAGGTAGTGAAGGTTTGGGTTTAGGTTGTGCCTTCTTGGGTAAAGGTGGAGGAACAACATGCGTAGGGCGAAGGAGACTCAGAAGGTGTAGGTATCTGAGTAAGCCAAGGTGAAAGTGTGGGTGTTGGCAAGAGTGAGGGTAAAGGTAATGAAGAAGGTGTGGGAAGAATGGGAGGTGAAGGCAAGGGTATAGGTTGTCACACTTTGGGCTTTCCTTGGTAAAGGGGTAGGTTAACCAAGGTTGAAGGATGTGGGCCCAATATCGATGACAAAGGTGAAGGTGAGTGAGAAGGTGTGGGGGATACCAGGGTGTGAGCCCTAAGAGGTTGGGTCTTCCTTTTAGGTGTTGGAGTAGATTTTGTGATTGGTGGTGAAGAAGTTGACAAGTCTAGCTTCATAGGGGGTGTAACAAACTTGGTACCGGTAAAACCCCTAAGGTGGTAGTAGGTTTTGAGCAGATGGAGGCCTGAGTGGAGGGGGTGTTGAAGAAGGGGATAATACCACCGGTTCAGGCATAATAGCCTTAGTCACTTTGAAGATATTTGGATATATGGTCGAGGTATCAGGGGAGGACATCTACATTTGTGTGGAAATGGGGATTCTAAGGCATCCCCAGAGGGTAGTGTAATCGACATACTCCAAGTGGTCAACCAAATGAGAGAAGGGTTTTGGAGTAGATGAAGAAGATGATGACTTGGTGTTAAATCCCATGAAGAGCTCTGAGGCCTGTGAGACAGGGAAGGTCTTAGCCTCTGACTCAGTGGGTAAGAGTGAGGTAAGAAGAGAGATGGGATCTTTGAAGACCTTTGGAGAGGTATCACCAATAGGAAGAGTAGATAAAATTGGCTCCTTTATGGGTTGAGGAGAAGGAAAAGTGGGTAATGTAGACTCCTCTATGGGTAGAGAGGATGATAAGGTGGGTTCCTCTATGGGTAGAAGAATAGGTAAGGTGGGTTCCTCTATGGGTAAAGGAACAAGTAAGGTGGGTTCCTCTATGGGTAAAGGAACAGGTAAGGTGGGTTCCTCTAAAGGAACAGGTGAGGGGTAAAGGAACAGTGAGGTGGGATCCTCTATGGGTAGAGGAGTTTGTGTAAATATTTCCTCAATAGATGTTATAGGATGGAGATACTGGATAGAAGGATCAGATGATGTATTGAAGACTGCATGAACCACATGTACATTGGTTTCTTCTTTAGATGTCTCACCAACATGAGTTGATGAAGGGGCATGGTTAGGAAAAGGTTTTCTAAAAATGTCCAAGTTTGCATTAGCAGGTGTGTTAGGGTTGTCAAGGATGAGATCACCACTGTCTAACATTCCTTGCACAATGTTTTTAAAGGTTTTGCAATTTGCATCACTATGTCCTTTTACACGGTGGTAATTACAGAAGTCATTTTATTTATACCAAGCTGGTGTGGGGCGAGAAGGATCAAAACCAGTATGTGGTTTGATGGGAGGAAGAGTGATGGCTCTAGCCTTCAACAAATTTTCCAATACAAAAGAATAAGGCTCCCCAATGGGAGTGTAACTCTTTTGTTCATACCGATATTGAAAATTTTACACCGGCGAGAGATTGGAAGGAGGTTTAGGTTGATTGGCTGGGATGAGAAGGGTCAGATTTTAGAACTACCACGTTAGTGGATCCTTTTGGCTTGGGATGGTTGTTGGGTGGTTTGGAAGAAGACTCATTTGATTTGAAGGTGACATTTTTGTTACGCAGTTTTAGTTTGTCTTCTTCAAGGGCATGGATCTCAAGCTTCCTAGCCATGGTAAAAGCCTCGTCAAACATACAAAACATTTGAACCTGAAGAGTTGGGGAAATGTGTCTGACACATGCCCTCATAAACAAATCTATGAGCTCAGGTTGCGGGAGAGAGAAGGAAATTTGATTGATTAGGCTTCGCCACTGTGTGATGAAATCAGCGATAGACTCATCATCATATTGACGAATAGAATATAAATCTGTGATAGAGACCTTTTTAGAAATGTTTATCAAAAAGTGATCGAGAAATTTCTACACCAATTGATTAAAGGAAAATATCAAGTGCTTGGGAAAAGCACTATACCAGTCTAAGGTGGGTCCTGACAGGGACATGGGAAAGGTACAAAGGAGCAAGGCATCATCATGGCCTATTAGGTAACAAGCATGTCTAAATGAACACAAGTGTTGTTTGTGGGTCCTCCTTACTATTGAAGCAGTTGAATTTAGGTAGCTCCCATTGCATGGATATGGATGAATAGGTATAGAGGGATGGATGGGTTCGTTACAAATCTCATCATATGTTAAGACATTATGGGACCCATAAAATGAGGCCTCAAGCTTCTGCATTTTATCCATCATCATTTTAATGAGATCCATGTGGGGTTTGATTGAGGGATGCCCCTGAGGTATAATGGGCTTGATAAGATGAATGGGTCGTAAAAGGCATACTAGTATGTGGTGGTGCCAAGTACATGAATTGAGACATAGGTATGTAGGAAGTAGTGGATGAGGAGGGAATATACCCTGAATATGCAATTGAGGCAATGGGTTGTGTTTGAGGTAAGGTGGAAGTAGGAGGGGCTTGTGGAAAGATCCTCATGGTGATGGGTGGAAGAGTTTGGGGAATAAAAACCACCAAAATCTGAAATGGAGTGGAAGAGGTCAATGCAACCGACGGTTGTGTAGGAATAGGTACATAAGATACTGATGATGACATAATAGGGGCAGTGGATATGGGTACTGCAGATGTTGGTGGGAGAGAAGATGTCAAGGATGCAGAGGTTACATGAGAAGTAGGTGGTTACGAAATGAGAGTAGGCAAATGCTAGAGTAGTTTGGGTGGCCACATTAGCATTCCCTGATATGGCAGAGATGGTAGAAATGGAGGGCATGGAAGTGGGCATTCCATAAAGGGGCTGACCTGATGAGTTGCACGTGGAAGAAGTAGCAAGGTAATGTTGCAAGGCCTTGGTGTTATGATCAAGGAATCTAGTGAATTCCTCATCACCTACAGGTATCATTCACAGGAGAATTAGGATCCATTGGAGACAAAATGGAAGGCAACGAAGGGATAGAAGGAAAAGGTATACAACTTGCATGGAAAGCAAGAGCTTGCGCCTGTTGGCGAGTCCAAACCATATGGAAGGATGGAAAATAGGTACTTTGGGATCTGTAAAAATGACAGAAACTCAGAAACAAACTTTTGGAAAATATGTGGAAGGTGAAATTAGCTTGTTGTTTTTGATAGAAAATCAAAAACACAGAGACCGATAATGATCAGTTGAACTTAAGACTGCCGATAGGTAGAATAACCGATGTCGGTTGCTGAATCGATGCCGGTAGGCATATTAGATCTAAACTTAAGAAATTTGAAATTTCTAAGCAAGATTTTGGTCAAAAGAAGCTGAGAACTAGGTTGTGTATATCAATTCTAATCTAACACACTCAGAGAACCAGAATTAACTGATTGTGATGGCTGAGTGTGAAAAAGAAAGAAAAGTGATGAAATACGATCTCACACCTCAAATAACAGAAGAAAAGAAAGAAAGTCACAAATCCAACAAGAAAATCTAACAAACATGTTATCCTAGGAATAATATTTTAGTGTTTTGATGGCTTAAGCCTTAGGACTGACTGTGAATATATAGAAAGGAGTGGATATAAGGTACCTAGAAGCCAACTATGGATGGTTTCAGGAATTTTTTGGTGGGGGGCATCCTTGATATACCTTTCGGTACATGAGGTCTGAGCTCTGATATGACAATCAAGCCAGAACACCAGTCAAGGCCCACTATCAATGGGTGTTTAAATCCTTGATAGCTTCTTCCTGGATTTGGGGAATGTTTAAGAAATGTGTTGTTTGTTTGAGTGATTTGGAAAAGTGTGTGCAAAAGTGGACTATGCTTAATTACCCAATCATCAACCGGTCATGACCTCTGTTATATTTGATTGCTAATTAGACTATGTGAGCTAAATGCAAGAATACACAGGATGTAATGCAACAATTTTAAACCCAAATCAAAATATTGAGATTGGATGAAAGCAATAGTGAATAGGAATAGAGTATGACTTTCACTAATGCAAGAAAGAAAGAAGAAATAATGATTCATTTTAATTTACACCAAATGAAATGTGATTTTTAGAGCAAATAGAAGAAAGAATGTTACCAAGGAGAGATTTAGTGAATATTTTAGAAAGGAAACAATCAGAAATGCAATCCTAAATGAATATAAGGAACCCAAAAATGATGAGGGTCCCACCAGGCATGCCAAAATGTTTCACCACATAGGAGTACAGTATGAAAAATGATTTAAAAGGTAAAGGTAAGGTACATGAGGAATACCTAGAGGTCGTGAAGAGGTTGCACACCGTTGTTGAAGACCAAACCAATTGTAGAGCACTCCTTTTTGTCTAGGAAGGACTACTTGAGAAGCAAAGCAAGACCAAAAAATAGAGTTAATAGCAATAGGTCGATGGATTTCCTAGTGTAAGCTAGATCCGAGGAAGCAGGGTGCTTCCTTGAAGGTTGTCAATCCACGTCTTAATACAAATTAATGCAGATAAATAACATGAAATAGAAGGTCCTACTGTAGTTATATGATTTGGGTATCTCACACAAATACAATACTCTAAATCTAATCTAAATAACGAATATAAGATTAAATCTATAAAGGGAATGGTTGGTTGATAGGGTCTATAGGTGTATGACAAAGGGTATTATGGAGGTCTGGGTGAAGTTTGGGAGGTTTTGAGAGAGTTTTGGGTGGAGGAAATAAGCTTGCTGGTATGAGGGAAAATGCCAGACACAAAGACCAATGCCGTTGGGTAATTGATGTCGGTACTGGTTATAGCCGAGATCATTTGGGTAACCAATCACGGTAGGGGAAATTGGGTTTCAAAGGTAGAAAGGAGGTTAGTTTAGGCTCTCTGTGATTACACATAGTATTAGGAGGTCTTAGGTAAGGTGTAGGAATTTAGGTGAAGACTCAACAGGAGTAAGAGGGGTTGTTGAAATGGCAGAGTAGTTCCGGTTGGTAGGGCGTCAAGTGAATGGGCTACGAAAAGTATCCAGGAGAGGAAGGAGGTGATTAGAAAAAGATAAAACCAAAGCTAATGAAATCAATAACCTAGTTAAGAATACTTATTAGAGATCCAGAGATTGGTAGAAGGTGGTATTCAGTGGGTGTGCATAGGAGAGACGAGTTGAGATCCAGTGTCATGACATCAAAGGTTGAGTTCTTCTCCATGCAGATGGTTCAAGCATATGAAGTCGTAGATTGGTTATGCTGGAATGGATGCTTAGTTGATTGATCAAGGGTGTCGATTGAATGCCAAAGATGCAAGATCAAAGAATGCCAACCAAAAGAAGAACCCAAAAAGGAAAACCATGAAAAGAGTTGAAAATGCTTATTTAAAGGAATCGATGGTGGTTCCTTGACCGGCGTCGGCCGAGGAATAACCGACATTGGTTAGGGAGAAATAGTATTTTTTTCTAAAAATAACCTTTTCTCTCCTCTTTTAGCATGAGTCAAGAATGGTTATGGGTTAGGAGTCCTTGAATCTCATTAAATCAAATGATAAATTGATGGGAGAGGTAGTTGGAAATTAATATTAGGTTTAGAAGAAGTCTCAATTGGTTAGGGGGAGTGATGACTCAGTTTTAGTTATTAAATGGGCTTGGAATGGGTCTAAGGTGAGGTGGAGGGGTAAGGTAATAATTAATTTAATATAGGTAATTAGATTAATAAAAATATGTGAAAGGGGTTATGGTAAAGGGGTATGTAATAAAAGGGGACCTAGAGGGCATCGTCTCAATTTGGAAGATTCTTGCCCATGGTGAGATGTTTAAATTCCTTGATATTCCCTTTTACTTTCATGCGTTACCATCAGAGCTTTGGTAGTATGTGATTTAACGACTGGCCAAAAAATTGGAGTACTAGATTACGAGACCGTTGTCACTAGCAAGTAAATTTCAGATTTATTTCAAAGTCCTCATAGCCACCCATGTTTACTATTCTCGTGTTGGGTTCCTTATGAATATTTTATTCTAAAACTAAAGAATCTCCTCAAATCCTTTCTCTTGGATAACGCCTCCATTGGTAAATACTTTCACATAGTTGTATGGGAAACTAGATGCCTTCCTTGTGATTCTGGGGGATTGGGACTCATTGCCATTCAACGACAAGGGTAGGCACTATGTGTGAAATGGATAATTTGATGCATTGAGGGTCCTAAAGTGTGGAAAGTGATTATGTGACATGGTATTAAGCAGGGCTCACCCTATGGTCGTGCCATCTAGAAAGGTTTGGGGTTTGTCAATATTCTCATTTCTCTTGTTCCTGTTAAAGTTGTGGGCACTTTCATGCTCAAAAGTTTCTGGAAAGAATGGAAATGCATCAAATCTTAGCTAATGATAAGCTAATGGCTTCCATAATGGTCTTTCCTTCAATCATCAATCTCAGTGGCAGTCACCTATCATCCAAGCTCAGGATCAGTGTCTTGCTAAATCCCCTGGCATTCCTGTGCTAAATATTTTCAAGAGTAAAATTCATACCATCCAAGATTTGTTCTGTAAGCATGTTCAATCCTATAATTCTTGACCTGAGCTTAAATCTCAATTTTGGATCACCACCCAGGATTGGTCTAGTATTACTTATGTCATCAACTTGGTCCTCGACTATATGCTGCATAATTTTTTTGTGCAGCCCTCTTGACCTTGGTGGATGGACTAGAAATGGTATATTAACATCCCGTTTTACAATTATTTTGTCAGTAAAGGTTACCATTGGCTCTCCCCACATTTTCACATGGTTGAAAAAATCAACACTCGGTGAGGGGTACATTCTTCCCTGTCATATTGGAGAAGTAGATTTGACATTGTTTGCTCTATCTGTCTGGAGCCCAAAATTGCTCATTTTTTATGGTGTATTCTACACCAAGGTCTTCCAATTGGCTCTCACCCCGGTTCAAATTTGGGTTCTAGATCCCAAGTTTCCTTTATGTGGCCACTTGGAAAACTTGATGTACCTCTTTTGGTTTTTCCCCAAAGCACAACGTGCTTGGAATTGGATTCATTCCTTTTTCTTCCCTCTCAAACCTGACTATTTTACCTAGTAACACATTCTTTTAAGAGATAACCCAATATTTCCACATGTGTTTGCCTAGATTTGGCATGTTTTTAGAGGGGATTTTTTTTGGATATGGAAAGAGAAAAATGATTTTTTCTTTACTAATTCTGAATTTGATCAATAATTATGTGTATAACAAATCTATGGTTATCTCCAATGTGGTTTTACAAATTCAATTTTAGGCTAATAAATTTGCCTTGGAGGTGGAACATCTACAGACTCTGCTGTGGCATTATGGTGATGCCCCATGTAATGTCACTTAGGGACCACCTTCACCTTCTCAGTGTTCTTTTCCACGTTGCGGTCATCCCAATGGAGGTCGTCAGAGTCACTCTCAATGACGTTCCTTCAACTATGCTCACCACTCTCCACACATCCATCAATGGAGGAGTTCTTCCCCACCAGTTTGATAGCAAGTTTGGGGCTCCTCTCTGCTTCTCAAATCAGATGGGGCTCACTGGTGGCTCCCAGACCATGCACCCATGATGGCTGGAACTTGCCACCCCCGTGTCTGCCACCTTCAAAAAATTTCCCCCATGTTCCTCTTGTCATCTCTCCCACATGAGGGGTGGATGGAAATGAAGAGGATGCCCCCACTGGCTTGGGTTGGGACATTCCTGATGTTTGCAAGGATCTCCCTGGTCCATGTTGGCCTGATGACATGATCCTCCCTCTTCTAGGATCTTTATGACAGTTGTTTGATTCTGTTTCTTTAGTTTTTATGTACTACTAGGCTTTACCTAGTGTTTTCGTTGTTCTCATAGGCTTGGCCTAGTTTGTTTGTAGTTTTGGGGCATGCTCTCATAGCGCTTGTTTTTTCTTAAAAACTATCTTGTATTTTATTACATTTAATATAATATAAGATCCTTTTTTTAAAAAACATGTTGAGTGATGTGGATAATAAGCGAAAAAATATGTTTTGTCAACATTGTGATTACGTTAACAATTGTGTGTCATTAAGAAACTCTAAGTATGTGTTGAAGTCCACAATATAACAAATTTTATCTCTAAGATTGTTGCAAGACAAATTATTGTGAGAAATGCAAATTGATTGAATCATTTCAATAAAGGATAGTGCACTTCTAGAGATTATTGTTTATGTTATGTAAGTCAATCTATAAACATAGGGTAACACTATAACAAGGTACTTATCATAATTGAAGTGAGAAAAATGGGCCATGTTTTATTTCCAATTTAAACCAAATAACAAAATACATGAGCATCCTCACAAAGTATTGACATTATTTTTCTAAGTGCATCCAACATGTCTCTAATCTGAATAGTTCACCTTTGCTAGCATACTCCTATTCTGTGTCAAAATAGGAGCTTTGAATCAAAGTGTGGACATTTGGCCAAGTATTATAAAGTGAGGATGTTTGTGTAAGTTCCCTAACATATATGTATGTAAAAATGAGATTCATGTGAGCGCCACTTTAGATTTTTTCCGCTAACATAATATACACCACACTATTCAAAAAGTTATAAAATACCAGATCTGTGATATACAAGCATCATTGTAGATAGACAATTTTGATTTTATTTTAGCTTTTTAGGTGTGTGTGGAGTTCATTTGGAGGTTTATAATGGATTTAGTCCATTTGGACTCATTTGGTTTGTAATAAGAGGCTTCCCTCCAAAACCTCAAATTTGAATTTTCAAATTCTCTAGTTGGTGGTTCTTAAACCTAGGTGTTATAAAAGTATGATAAATAGTGTTAGTGGGTCTTGAGACATGTTTTATACCCTATCATGATCTACTCAACCTATCTAAACCTTAACTCAACATGAGTAGTCATCTCATGGGTTAGTAAGGAGAGTTATAACCCTCACTAACTCATCTTCTATATTTTTGTAAGAGGTGTATTCAAATATATTAGAGGGGATGAGGATATAGAAATTCAATAAGGTAGGAAAGGGCTCAATAGTAGACCCAAGAATCTCAAGGAGCTATGTAATCTTGGCACAATTAATGATAATAAGCTTTCTTGAGCATACTCTCTATTTTTTATGAAATGCGTGTATTATATTGTGTTTGAATGGAGTTTACAATTGAATATTGAGTTATGTTTTCACTAATGAAGGTTTGTGCAGGTTAATGAGACTGTGAGGTAGTGAATAATAAGAAAACATGAGGCATTAAGTATCTTGGTGAGTCGAGAAAGTGTAACAGTGTGCATGGAAGAAGGTGATTGTACGATGGAAAAGTGACATGTGAGCATGGGAATCTACAAGTAACTCTTCCTCGCAACTGACCTCTCGAGGTCGTGTCGAGACAGCCAGTGGGGATGGACTATATGTGGGATGTAGATAAACTAGTTAGGTAATATTATGTCTTCAACACGCAATAATGGGATCTACGAATCTAAGGCAAAGAAGGCCCTCCTAACCTGAATCGGTGTGATAGATCGTTCGACGAGGATAGCTGCTCGAAGGCTCCAATCAATATCAAGATCTGCCATGA
This sequence comes from Taxus chinensis, assembly GCA_019776745.2. Lineage (NCBI taxonomy): Eukaryota > Viridiplantae > Streptophyta > Pinopsida > Cupressales > Taxaceae > Taxus > Taxus chinensis. The sequence goes on along the minus strand of CM034152.1, from coordinate 622,415,623 downwards.
TTCGATCTATGGGTTCTAGGATACGTAGAAGATGACCTATGGGTGCTTCATATATATCTCCTATTAAGGTCATGAAAATGAATGGCTAAATGTGTAGTGGATCTTTTGGTGTTTTATGGACGATTCTCTGGCCTAGTCCAGAAATCTTTAGCTTGATTAGCTGCTATGTTTATTAATGATAGTTGTGTGATGATGTTTGGTGGGAGTGGAGAGGACCTAAACACCATCATTCACAAACTGGTGTCAATATTTGATTGATTTGTAGACCCGTTGGGTTGTGGGACTTGTGGATCACAACCGTAAGTTCGTGGTTACTATGGACCTCATATGGTCATATGAAGACTCAACCCCTGATTTCGAGTATCCAGTAATCGTATGCCTTTTCAGCCTCTATGTTTAGAACTAGAAGTTACATGATTTTCTTGGAGTACCTAACAGGTGTTTTGGAAACTTGGATACGTAAGCTAGTGTCTATATCAACGAGGAGGTCTCCTACGTCTGGCTGTGGGACTAGTGGATCACAACCAAATGTTTGCCCTCTTTCAGGTCCTTCTATAGTCATACGGATATCTATCAAGACAGTCTATAATTTGGCTGATTTGACCAGAATGTGTGCACTTTTTTGTCTTCTATGTTTAATATTCTTAGCTGTGTGCTAATTTCTTGTAGGTTTGTTGTTGTTCGGAAGACCTAAATTCTGAGATTTTGGTCTATGTGAGTTAATGCTGCAACAAGATTTGGTTGAGGCAGGATTGGCTCAAAAATGTATTCCCTGGGCTCCCTAGGTCCCGTGACTGTCATCCAAGATCAATATAAGCTTAATTGAAACAAAATAAACTAATTATGCAAGATATATCTACAACATATGTATGTTCCTCTATTTTTGTATTTTTGATAGAATTTTTAATAGAATTGAAAGAGAAACTAATCTAATATATTCAGAAAATGACAACTAATCTAATAACAAAATTAAAACAAGCAAGGTAGCCTAGTGTAGCTACTTGCCTATGCAGTTGTGAGCTTATCCTAGATAACTAGATAGCTAATTAACTTAATTGAAAGATTCTCGATCCTACCTCATAAGTGAGGAATGAATCATAGCTTTTTAGAAACTATCAATCCCCATAGCTTCCGCGGCAATATCGAAAATGAAATTTACAAAACCATGGCAGATCCAGTAGTGTATAAATTTTTCCCCTCAGAATGATCTCCTTGTTCCTTCGTGTTCACGTGAATCCAGAAGAGCGTGTATATGCTAGCATCAATAGAGAAAGGTATTTTGAACAATGGCATATTTGGATATAGACCAAATATAATGTGAGTAAGAGAGGGACATCACAAGTGACAGAGCTTGGCATATGCAATTCCTAGCGGGATTTATTATGGGAATACAACACAAGTGTACCGAGAGATTCTAGAATCTACCTTCTATGAAGAACACAACCTGCAACTCTAATGAATTCAATCTACAACTGACACTGCTCTGCTCTAAACTAATTTATATGAACAACAATGAACAAGGCTGAAGCAAGAAGATCGAATGGCTTCTAACAGCAAAGGAAAACTAGCATGGATGCAAAACATGAAAACAAAATGAATTCTAAGCAAGAAATTGAAAGACTAATCAATGGAAATGAGAAGTTGAGGGGCCATTTGCTTGAAAACAAGCTGGCTATTTATAGATTTCACATTCACCCAAAGGTGATTCCTATTAGAACTCTTTTACCATTAAACAATGAAGAAAACACTATTCCAAGGAACATAAAACATTAATATGAGCTAAGGCGGTTGAGAAAAGCTGGTGAATGTTGAAAAATTATGCAAGTCGCGATCAAAAGAACGTGCTAGAAAATGCGTGAAGGACCGCTGCCCTAAGCAGGGTGGTGGTTACAGGACCGCCGCCCTGGCAGGGTGGTGGTTTCGTCACTGAAGGTCAAAAATCTTAGAAAAAGAAAGGAAGAGGATAAAGTGAAATACACAAAGCTTAAACAAGATGCTTGGGATGCTAACATACAATTGGTGAGCTTTCTTGGATTTCAAACACCTTACGAGGTGACCTGTATCATCATTGGGGCATGTGTAACATCATTCCAGTGGTACAGTACCCTACAATTTTGGGTACATACAGTAACTTTGTTTCTCAAGCTTAAGATTCATTGAATGAATGTGCATGAAGTGTCAAGATTCCTCAAAAGTTCATAAGAGGTATAGAGACTGAATTGAAATCACTTTGGTAAAAAAAATAACTATAAAAGGAATTTTAATCTAGTCTGCATGACCATCAATGTTCCATAATAATAAAAGATGTACGGTTGTGATCCTTTGGTCCCACAACCCAATGAGTTGGAATTGTTGACGGACATTCATATGGTTTTACGCCTATAGGTTTTACACACACCCGTTAGGTTTTATGAGAAAATAAAACAACTAAACATCCTAAAAATCACAGCTAATCAGGCCTACAAATATTGGATTGCTCTTGGCAATAGGTTTTGATCACGCTCATGACCATAACAGGACCAAAACCTCCACGAGTTTTTCAGTTATGATCCTCAGGTCCCACAACCCAACGGGCCTTCTAACCAATTAGATATCGACACTGGCTTGCATTTATAAGTATTTAGATCATCACCACTTCCACCTGATACCATCACATAGTTTTCATTATCGAACATAGCTTCCGATCAGGCTAAGACTTTCTAGAGTAGACCAGAAAATCATCCATAGTCCCTATGGTTTCATTATGCCTCTTGTTCTCACTTCCATGAACTTTTCTGGAAATCTATACAAGGCACCTGGAAGTCACTTTCCATGTGTTCAAAAACCAGTGAATAGAATCTTGACAAAGCTTGATATTGATTGGAGTCTACGAGTAGCTATTATATCAAATCAATCCATCACACCACTTCAAGTTAGGAGAGCATTCTTTTCCTTATACTCGAAGATCCTGATATTGCATGTCAAGGATGTAAAGTTACCTCATTATCTTATCCATTATCACCACACATACACATCCATTTCTATTCTACACTGGTTGTCTCGGCATGACCTCGGGAAATCGGGTGCGAAGAAGGTCACGTGTTGATTTTATTTTGTATAAATTCGTGAACCCGACGTGAAGAACTAGTCTCTAAGAGTTTCCACTTTCTTTGTCCATCCTTTATTATGTGGGTATTTTTATGCCCCATAAATATGTTAGGATATGACGAGTACGGTCAACCCATCCCGAGTTACAACATGTACAATTATCAAACAGGTACATAACTGCTCAAAATCCTCTTCTTTAGGGAACCAATGTTGGTTTCTTTGTGCGTATTGAGGAACTTGACCAAATCACACAAACATTTCCTCACGAACAATCAAGTTCAAAAAACATGACTTTCACTGGGAAGCAAGTTCATCTCCTCGGGTATTGTTTCGACAACCCGTTAGCATGCAATCAAACCAGCTCCCACATCTAGATGAGCAGTACTTATCAAGATACGCCAGGAGTGAACAACTCTTCAAGAATATGAGACAAGATTTTTATAGGTTGCAAGGACATGATGATGCCCCACTTTAAAACAATAACACTAACCCTTCAACAATGGAAAACGTTGCCAATGAGGGGTGGCAACATATTAAACAATTCATAACAAGATACCACACTCCTCAACAACCTCCAAAAGTTTAACAACAAGCACATTGGAAAAACACCATCCCATCAATGAGTGATGTCATCTCAGCATTTGTTAACAAGGTCAAAGATTTAGAAATTACAAAAAATTATCAAAGTTCATATGCATGGCAAGTAAGAACTTCTCACTATCCGCAGAATTATGGACAAGTACCTACTACGCAAAATCCTCTAGTTTATATGGACACTCCAAACCTTAGAGATTTGATGACTAGGATGGGCACCTTGGGTATGTTCCCTCATACCGCATATGGATATCTAAAACAGGCACCAGTTGGAAGTGCGTTCTCAAATGCCATACTAGTTAGAAGTGCAACGTTCCCTGACTTTGTGCCTTCAACTCCATATCAAAGTGGTTAACACTCTTAGGTACACATGTACTAAAAATCACCATAGGGGGATATGTACACTTACCCAATTCTGTATGGACAGCCATATGGGATGTCACACGCCCCAAAAAATTTTTACGTTGTACCATTTTAGCAAATGATGCAACCTCCACCTTCCCAACAGGGATCTTCAATGGTTGAAACGTATGCAATGGGGACCTATTATGAATATCTTAAGGAGCCTCTATACTTCTCCATCCAGACAGTCATTCTCCCAAGACCCTTGCCCAACCTTCTGAAGTTCAAAGGGGATGGTGATCTTGACGCTCACATTAAAGCTTATGCAATGGTCATTCGAGAGTTACTCCCATGGGATGTCGTCGTTGTAAAGAATTTCCCTAAGATGCTAGAAGGTATTGCTCTCAATTAGTACTATAGGATACTGGAGGCTTCAATACACTCTTTCAAGCAACTTGTATCAGAATTTACAAAGGCTTTTGATATGAACAAACTTTTAAGAGCATGAATAAGAGAATTCCTTCATATCAAACAAGAGAACAATGAGTCTACAACCCACTTCATTCAAAGGTGGCAATAGGTTCTTTACTCCTTTGCAAGTGCTCTAAACATAGATCATACTGAGCTTTGTGATTTGTTCCTCCAATCCCTCAATAGGGAGACAAAGGAAGAAGTTCAAAATTTCTTGCTAAGGATCTATGAAGAGGTGCTAGAAGGTGTTCTTCGAATTGACCAAGAAACCAATGATAGTGGTCGTAAGACTTATGGAGAAAATGGAAGGCTAGTCACTCCTAGAAAAAAAAACCCCGGTTACTCCAAAAAACATGAGAAATAATCAAGGACCGAAGGTCCTTGATAAGAACCACGGGGTCACAACTGATGGTGTTATTGATCAGCCCAAGAAACCTAATATTGTCATTTCTCCCAATACAAACACAACCAATAAAAACAATAATGACAATAATCAGAGAAACAATAACTTCTCACCCTCATTCAACGCTATAGATTTTAATCATCCTCAGCAAAAAAAAATCAACAACCTTAGCAATCAAGACAGAAAAATACCCAAGGCCCTAATCAATACCCAGGTGGGTATCCAAACCAATTCCAAAATCAGGGGCAAGGGTTCCAAAATTTTAACTATAACAACCAACAATCGAATAATAATGGTAACTTTGGACTGCAACAAGGCACAAACCAAAGGCCATGAGATTATGATCCTGATTTTTATTACAGTTTCCATAGGGTTCGTAGGAATGATGCAAGAACGTGTTGCGATCGCAACAAGATTCTACAACGCTTGTCAGAGGATCAAAGATACTTTTTTGTTGACATGTTTTTGGCAAACCCAACAGCGCCAACTCAGAACACCTACGTGGGACCGATATCCCCATAAAACACACCACTTGGAATATTTAATGATCCTCTCCTAATGCACCCAAAAGATGGTAGAATTGATCCCAATGGCTCAAACAAGGTTATTGTAATAGGAAGCAACGATCGTGAAGCATCAACTTTAGCGAACCCAAAGGTGGCTCCTCCTTTGGATGACCACCAATAAACAAAAATTGTGGGATTGGTAGAGTTGAACAATGAACCTCAGATTAATGCTGCCACTAGAACTAGAGATTATTCTTCACATCCAATCCCAATCTACCCAACTATATCAGATGACACCCATGATACACTAGGAAAGTGAGTAGGAACTTATGACTTGATCAGTGATCTAACCAAGACCTTATCTCACATTTCCTTCTTGGATCTGTTAATTAATTCCCTATCTCACAGAGCCGCTCTATTAGAAGTAATAGGTCTTGGACATTTGATTAACATCACCCCTCCTCCAAAAGCACAGATAAACCACGTGGACTTGGATGTATATCCTTCAGGGTAGCCTGAAAGAAATGTTGGATTCGTATTTGACATCAGCAAGATGCCCACAGATATTGAAATAGCTTATAGAGGTGATATGACTTTGTTTTTATGATTTTGGATTTGCAACAACTATGTAAAATGTGTGATGATTTATGATGGTGCAACAGTTAACATAGTCCCCTTCTCTTTTCTTCAAAATTTAGGTTATGGGGAGACCAATTGCTCCTCAATGCGAAATACGCTGAGAGGCTACGACAACCTCAAAGTGATGTCAATTGAGACTATAGTGTTGTAGGTCACCCTCGAGCCTAAGATGGTTCTAACCAAGTTTTATATTATAGATCAGGAAACCAAATATAATATGATCATTGGATGCCCTTGGATTCATTTCATGAAGGCAATTCCCTCCACTTTGTTTCAGGAAGTTTGGTTCCTACACTTAGGGAAATTATTTGTGGCACAGGGTGATCCAAAACCCTTTAACATATAGCTAACTTAAAGAAGAGGCCAATGGTCCACTCTGAGTTTGAGCTTCCCACAAATTAGTTAAATAAACCCACAAGCTCAGCACCAGAAGAAAAGTTGGTTCCTACAATGAAATTAGAAGTCATAGGCTTAATCAAAGGTATTCTAGCAGTTAAAGATGAAACCATCATCGTAGAGACAGTATCATTAGGAACCACAACAAATATTGTCGAGCTATTAGAGAAGGATTTACCTATTCTCCTTCCATTTGATTCCATGGGTATGGGTCATACCCTGGGACTTGGTTCTCTTCCAGTAGATGAAGTTTGCATGGTTGAAGTAATTGGGGTAAAGGAGGAAGATACAAATGATGATCCAACATCCATTTTTCCAAGTAGCTATTGGACTCTCCATTTTTATGGAGCCAAGTGTCATTTTTGCATTGGGTCAGGTGTGATCCATACCTCTCATGAGGGAAGGAGTTTTTGTTTTGCCTTCAAGTTAAACTTTGAATGTACAAATAACGGGGCTGAATATGAAGCCCTCCTACTTCGTCTCATTGTAGCCAAAAGAATGGGTGTTGGGTGATTCATAACTGGTCACGGATCAAATATCTAAGGTATATGAGACTAGATCTAAACATCTATAATTCTACAAAACAAATGTGATAAATCTAACAAAGGGGTTTGAATTCATATTGATTAAAGCAATTCCATGAGAACAAAATCTCCTCGCAGACTATATAGTAAATTTTTCTTCCCGCTTCACTCTAAGTAGCAAGTTGGAGGATACAAACTTCATTGTCTTGATTCCTGTTGAACCTTTGGTTTGTAAAACACCGATAACCCTAATGTTGACATATATAGCAACCCAGAGCGAGTATGTCACTCAGATCATGTTGATAGCGATAAATCAACTCTGGGATATCTAAACACTTTTCAAAATTGCATCTTACTCATCACAAGCTAAATATTTCCCTAATCCAAAATTCTTCTTCCTATTTTGGAAATCCCATGACAAAATCTTCCCTGGGGAAGGAGCTCAAAATTTATAAGGTAGGAGAAGAGGGGGAATTAGAGTTACCTCCAACCCTGCCTGAGTTTGAGGAAGGAAATACCTCCTTAATTGAGGGAAAAATTGATATAAACATCGGGACGAAGGAGGAACCAAAAATATTGAAACTGGGATCCTCTCTAACTCATAAGGAGGTTGAAATACATACCTATATCCTCAAGGAGCATCAAAAATCTTTTGCGTTTAGCTACAAAGAAATGATGGGAATTGCACCACACATTGCAGTTCACAACCTTGTCACCAAGCTAGATGCTAAGCCAATTAAGCAAAAAATGAAGCCAAAGATGGCCCTCATGGTGAAAGAAGAAGTGATGAAACTCCTACAAGTAGTGTTCATCAAGCCAGTTGACTACTCACAATGGGTGTCTAATATCGTCCCCATTCTCAAGAAGAATGGAAAGATCTGCATTTGCATAGAATTTCAGGATATCAACAAGGCCTATCCCAAATATGATTTCCTATTACCATCCATCGATGTTATTGTTGACACAACAACTGGTTTTGAGTTGTTGTCTCTCATGGATGGGTTTTTTGGGTACAATCAAATCATAATCTTTGAGGAGGATCAAGCCAAAACTACTTTCATAACTCCTTGGGGAACCTATTGTTATGTTGTCATGTCACTCAGGCTAAAGAACCCTGGTGCCACGTACCAATGGACGATGAATTATATATTTCATGATCTTATACATAAGATTGTGGAATCCTACGTAGATGACCTTCTGACTAAGGCAAGAAAATGTTGTGATCACCTAGAGGTGCTTCATATCATCCTTTCTCATTTAATTGAATACGACATCACATTGAATCTAGAAAAATGTGTGTTCGGCGTAATGGGAGGCAAGCTTTTGGGATAAATCATATCTTCATGAGGGATTGATGTAGACCTAGCCAAAATTTGAGTTATGCTAGAAATGACTCCACCATCATATGAGTCTGGCATCAGATCTTTCCTTGGAAAACTCGGTGCAATCCAAAGGTTCACCCGTTATTTGACCTTTACTATTCACCCAATCAAAAATTTGTTAAAAAAGGATTGTTGCATTGATTGGATGGAATATTGCAATGAGGCATTTGAGTCAGTTAAACGGTTCTTATTATCTCCTCCCACACTCATGCTGCCTAGGTCAGATCACCCCTTGATCCTGTATTCACGAGCTATGAACATCTCAATGGCCTGCATGTTAGCTCAAGAAGATGATGATAAACAAGATCATGCAGTCTATTTTATTAGTCAAACATTGCTTGATTATGAGACACGTTATACATGAGTAGAGAAGGAATGCCTTGTTATATTCTTTGTGACAAAGTGCTTAAGACATTACATGTTAAATAAGGAAACAAGGATTATTGTTAAAACAAATCACTTGCGGATGTTCCTCACACAAGGGTCCTTATCTAAGAAAGTGAGGCACTTCATAACTCTAATGGGTGAATTTGTAGTAAATCTAGACTTCCCCGATGCGTGTGTGTATTTTGTTGAAACCAATCTGCCCATTTATGTTTGTCCATGGTACACTAACATTATCAATTTTATAGTGGACCATACACACCCAGAAGGGGCAACATTGCAACAAAGAAGGTGGTTACATGTTATAGCTGCTAAGTGTGTTATCTTGGAACAAGTGCTCTATTATAGAGCCTTTGATGGAATGTTGTTAAGATGTGTTGAAAAAGAAGAATTTAAAAATATTCTTTATGAATCACATAGCAGAGTATGCGGAGGTCACTTCAGAAGCCACGCCACTACTTGGAAGATACATCAAATGGGATACTTCTGCCCCTTGCTAGAACATGACGAGGTAGAGTTTGTGCGCAAATGCCATAAATTTCAAGAGTTCTCCCATGAGATCCACATACCAGCACAAGCTTTGCAACCAATTGCAACGCCATGGCCCTTTTCCATATAGGGCTTAGAATTGATAGGGAAATTTTATCCCTCATCAACATATGGCCATAAATTTATAATCACAGCCACAAAGGAATTTACTAAGTGGGTAGAAGCCATGCCTCTTACCACTGTTCCTGGATTGGTAATCACAAAGTTCAGTCTAAACCAAATCATTTGTAGGTACGGGTTCCCACAAGTCATTATCTCGGATAATGGAACATATTTCAAAAATGATGAAGTATGTGAGTTGTGTGAAAATTTCAAAATAATTCACTACACGGCTTCTTTTTATTACCTTCAGGCCAATGGACATGCTAAGGATATGAACAAGACATTGAAATCCATTCTCTTTAAGACCATCAAGGAGAACAAACGAGATTGGCATTTAAAGCTTTTTCCGACCTTGTGGGCCTATTGGACATTAGTAAGAACGCTGATGGGTGAACCCCCTTTTCTTTGGTATTTTGTGCAAAAGCAGTTTTACTACTCAAAGTCAAAATACCTAGTCTCTATATCTTGTTGCAAGGGATTCTAGGAGAAGAAGGCTATCAAGAGGCATGAATCTCTCAACTAGAAAGTCATGGTGAAGCTAGAATCAATGCTAAACAATGGCATAACATTTACGCCAACCGGATGGCTCGGAAATACAACAAGAATGTCTATGAGCGTGAAATATATGAGGGAGTTTTGGTTCAAAGACTTGATGACCGAATAGACAAAAAGACCGGTGAAGGAAGGAAATTCAGACCTAGGTAGCTAGGTCCATATGAAAAATAGAAGACTAAAAAAATGGGGCATTTCACCTATGTACACTAGAGGGTGAAGAGTTTAGTGAATATGTATTCTCTCTTCACCTGAAGAGGTATTACACATGATCCATTAGCATTTCATATGTATAGTATTGCATCTGCATTATATTTTCATTTGCTAGTTCATTATATAAAATTTGTGATCAAGAGAATTATTCTTATAGAAATTCCTAAAAACATCTAAAAACGTTGGCAAAACATTCAAATCATATCTCTACAAATCTTCAAGGCATCATCAATTATTTCCAAATCATTTCATCGATCCAAACAAAATAAGACAAAGCTTTGACACTAACCATACCAAGGCATGCATAATTGGTTATACTTATAGTCTCTTTCTAGATTAGGTTTCTTTGCATATAGTTTGTTCTAGAAGCTTCATGGTGTCGCATCTATCTCGTACAGATCTCTTTGGAAATAAGAACATTCTAAACATTTTTCCTGGATAAATAAGTCAAATACAGGTCCACAGAAAATTTTTATTTTACACATTTCTCTGCCCTACCAACCTTTGGTGTTAAGCATACATCACTTACTAGTGATGTAGGGTTGGGAAAGGAGATAAATTTCCTTACTCGCCTATGCCTTGTCCATGGTGATAAGCCCATACTTCCTACTAGTAGCATGGGACAAGGTGTAGGCGGTATCTTTGAAAAAGTTGAAAGTTAGAAATAGTTCATTCAAATATTGTGAAATCATAAATCAAAACAAAGTTGGTTAGATGTCAAAAATTCCAAAAGAGCTTACAACCTCAAAACCGAATTGTGTCAACCAAGTGGCCATCTACGGATCAAAGTCTAAATAAACTGGAAAGCAATTCACATTCTAAACTATGAAGCAAACTTGAGTAGAGTGAGGTTATAGTGTCTCAATTTGGTTTTATCAAATTCTTATCTTTCTCTCATCATTACTATTCAAAAAATTTCATAACTTGCGCCATTTCTGGCTCTCAGTGTTGAGACCTCACATCTTACTAGTTGTGTGGAGTTAAAAATGGGGCAAGTTTATTCATTTATCATGTCACTGTATCATCATGTTTTTCCAAAACAAAAAGTTGTTAAAAGAAACTAAAGTTCAACATTACAATGTGTTTTCATTATCATATATCAACATTACAAAAAAAAATAAAAAATCTTATTCTGTTAGCATTCATATCCACTGTATACACTTTGAAAATCATATAAAAATGGAAGTTCTAAACATCTAGAGTACACATACAAAATTAGCCAAAAGGAATTCAACTCAGATACAAATAATTCTGAACCAAAAAGAAGAAGTTTGTATCTACCATAATGAATCGAGTTTTGTGTACAATGTCATTACGCGCTAGGCATGGTGAAATGCTCGCGATGAGCCTAAAATATTAAAAAAAATCATATAATGCCCAAAAAAATGGCTATGAAGCAATAAAAAGGCCCAATGGCCTGTCTGTCCCTCTAGGATCCCTCAGATGATGCACGACTGCGTCTAGGACTCCTACTACGGATATGGCGATGAGAATGAACTAAATGGTGTGAGTGCTCATGGTGGTGGCCACTGGCCACTGGCCATGGTCTCGCTATGAGAGCGACTCCACCTCATCAATCTCTTGGTTACCTCATACCCAATCACCTAAGTATGAAGAAAGGTCATCACCTCTGCTACTCTCTAGACGTGTGCAAACACATCAGTATGTCTTTCAGCTACTAGTGGCTGGCTTGAATCCTCAGTCATCTCAGTTCGGGTCTTCCCTGAGGGGATCAATAGGATGTCCACACACACCCATCGAATAAGCTCTCGTCACTCCTGTGTAGTTGTTGCAAGCAAGAAAAAAATAAGAAACAATGAGTTAGAAAATTACAAAAACAAAACAAAAAGAAATACCAATTAACATTTCCAATTAACAAGGTCCAGGGAAGAGTGTAAACATACTCAGATCTCCAGGCATCCAGGTCAGACCAGTGGTTGTTGTTGTTGGTGGTGGTGGCTATGGGGCCTCCCCAAATCCAGATGTGAGACACTATCCTATCACAGAATCATCATCTCCCTCTCCATCTCGAGGAAGTAGTCCCTTCAAGACCAAGATCTCTCTCTTTACACTTGCCTCCTCCCATGCCACTCTCAGTATATCCTGAGTGTCATGCCACTCATGGTCACTCTCCTCCTCCTTCGTATGGGCTGCCGCACGAGTCTCTCCACCTAGCTCCTCATCCCCTATCTCCTCTCCAATTGACTCCTCCTCGGTCTCATCTCCTATGTGCTCCTCAGAATCGAAGTCTATATTAATAGGATCATCCTCATCTCCACTGTGAGCAGGAGCAGCCTCAATCCGAAGTAAAGGCACACAAGGGGCACCAGCTACTCATCAGGAACACACCATGCTTCTAAGTGTGATAAGCACACAAGGAATAACCACAGTCCAGCCAGGATCCCCTCTAGGGCCCTTCTGGGCCTCCTAAATGGTCTTGTATACTGGTGCCACCGAAGGAAATACATCTACATAAGAAAGGCCAAATTACTGAGGAACTTGGTAAAACAAGTCAATCTCAAGCTTCCCTGTCCTGTCAACTAATTGACTAGTAGTGGAGCAAGCCACCACTATGGTCCCCTCATGTCCCCACAACCCTGCCATGTCCTGGTATAGGGTAGCCACTATGTATGATGAAGTTAAAGAAGCCACTGGTTAGTGTGGCACTCTAAGGATTGGCATCCCTGTCCACCTGGAGGCCTTGATGGCCTGTAGATCCCCTAATGGAACTCCCCTCCGATAGGGGATGATCCACTCATACACCCAGCTCATAACTAATGTGGAGTGGCTCAAACACTGCCCCTATAATCGAACAATCTAATACAGGTCATGATAAGTGATGTCAAGTATGTCTGCTCCCCAGGCGTAGATATGGCCATATGCCTCAATCTATGTAATGATGGGAGCCCAACAGTAGAGTAGTGTGTCACCTCCCTTGTCCCTGATCAACTGTGAGGCCAAGATACCCATGATGGCCTTGCGGATAATAGGGATGGGAGTAGTAGGAATAGATTGGACCTTGATCTCCTTCTTCGAGCTAAAAGAGACCACGACATCACCCATATAAGTAGCCCACATAGTCATCATGGATCTAGATCTTGATGTCTCAAGGGTCAACCTCCTCCCAAGTATCAAAAATCCAAGTATCCGATACATGTTTTCTAGGGTGATAGTCCACTCACCCCTAGCACTCGACAGTCAGAAAGTGTTCCAGTCTGCATCCCAGTAAGAAAACAAGTCACACAGTATGTGACTAGCAGGGGTGTCATGGGGCACATGTGCAATCCTCCAAATCCTTGCCCTTTGGAGAATATCTATCTCATCCTGAGTCAGTTAGTCTATAATCACCGGGAGCCAATCACACTCCTTCTTAGGACTCCAACGGATGCATTCCTCCTCCTTCTACATCCACCAAAACATAGAAAAAGAACAAGTTAGTAACGTACATCAAAGGATAAGCTCACCAAAAACATTACAAAGCATAAAAAATAATAAAAAACTTAAGTTAGCACACATTTTGGTCATTCTTTTCAGAACTGCTGCCCAGTGTAGGGCAACGGTTCCATGACCGTTGCCCTACTTAGGGCGGCGGTCCTGGACCGGTTTCTGAAACGTGTTTTAACCCTATATTACGCTCAAAAGCACAAAAAGGGACCATTTCAGACGAAATAAAATACTGCCCTATGGGCACCCCCCTAGAGACCCATTTAAGACAAGAAATTTTGAAAATGATTCGCCCTAGATAAACTTTTCAACATTTTTACATTTTAGGCTTAAAAACACAAAAGTAAAAAAAACCAACCTAAGATTGTGCTAGTCGATCTCCCACTCATGGAGGCATGATCATGATCTCGTAATGGTCATTTCGGCTATACTCTCATAAAAAATGGTCACCTTGGGTCTAGAAATTCAAAATCACCAAATCGAATAAGCGCAAATGAATTGGAAAATGAGTTTGTTTTGATATATATATGTTGTTTTGACCTTGTTTTGAGTGTATGTTTTCTCAGGATCTGAATGTTGGTGCAGGTATATCTTAATATCTCCACATAAATGGTGAGTCCTCTTGTCGTTTTAATTTAGTGTTTATTTTTTGATATTTTATCTATCTGCACTAGAGTCTTCTCTCCCTCTTGCAGGTAACGGGAGCTTGGATGACAATGTTTTGACACACGGGCGTGTCAGGTATAGCTTCTAACTCCCCATTTCGGGAACACCATACTTGAACTCTATGTTTTATGCATCTTCATGGATAAGATGCTTCTTCGATGGGGCAGTATGTACGCACCCAAATTTTGTAGGTGCTAAATTGTTGAAAAATGGTTACAAAAGTCCCTAATGATGATTCATGTCCTTTTGGAAGATGTTCAAGCTCCTAAACCCATATGCAGTGTATATTTGTAGCTTAGACATCCTTATTTAGGTTTGCCACATTTTCTTTCAGCTTCTTGCCTCTTTCTATGTAAGATTTAGCCTTCAGTGCCAGGACTGCCACCCTGCGTAGTGTGGCGGTCCTAATTTTTTTTTCCAGATTCCGTCATGTGTGTTTTTAACATGCGATGCTTCACTTAACTTCACTTTTAGGATGCGTTTGTGAACCGATTTATCTAAAAATAGTTTTGATTATTTGGTTCTCCTTCCCTCTTCTATTTTTGCATGTGCTTTAGTTAGTTGGAACTGCCTCTTCTTGCCTTGTGCATGAAGGCACATCCTAGCCACAATTCTTATATATTCCATGCTTATATTCAAGAAAATGGCCTGAGATTTTTTTTGTATTTTGCATAGCATTGCTACCACAATCCTGCTAGGAATTGCATAGCCAAGCTCAGATCTCTTGTGTTATCCATCTTCTACTTGAATTGCAACCAAAATTCCTTCAAACTACCATTGCTCATGTGTCTTCTTCTGTTGTTGTTCTTGCATTCCCAATCCTTTGGACTCTTATGAACACATAAAGAAAGGAACAAACTAAGGGGACAAATACGGATACAACCGGATTTTCCAAAGCTCTTGCTTTTCCATATTGGAATTACTTGTTTTTCTACTTCATTTCTCAAATTATCAATTTGTAATCATTATTGTAAATTACATATCAAATCGATTAGTAAAATTGTTCATTTCAATTGATTAAACAATTACAATTAGATCAAACCATTAGAAATCTTGCTCTTTGACATTACCAGGGAAGTTGTGGGGAAAAATAGCTCTTTTAGGGTTATGATTTGTTCTTCACCTCTGAGGTAGGGTTTGAAGGGTTTTTTATTAAATTAGGTTATCTGTTTTAGATTTATATTTCCATATTCGCACAAGTAATTGGCTACATCCAACTAATTCCTTGTATTTAGTTTGTTTATTAGATTAGAAGTATTGCTTAAAAACTAGAAAAGATAAAAAACATTTACTTTTGTTTAGATTAGTTTCCATTTTAGTAGTAGCATAGATTGTTAGTTTCAAATTAGTTAATTTGGACACTTCAAACTAGATCAAAATCTAGATCCAATTAAGTTAGACAAACCATAGGTAATTTACACTACCCGTTCATAGCCTCTAAATCGCCCCTTTGTCAACTCAGCTACCAGGAGATCACACTACCAAATCTTAGTCACTTATCCTTCTATAGTTAGCCACACACACATTCAACATCGGCTGCTTCGGCATGACCTTGGGGGGTTGAATTTGGTTGAAGGTTTCATGTCAATTTTCATCTGTACAGTTTCCATGAAGGAATTTAGTAAGGGGAAGTAGTGAGGACATTTGGGGAAAACATTGTCTTAGAAAATTGTCCTACACAGTAAAAACTTGATGAAAGGAAACCTAATGAAGAGCCTTGTGATCCTCAAGCTTGAAATCTTTAGGGGAGTGAGAATTATTGTAAAAAAAATTACTAGAAGGAGGTTCACATGTTATACTTCAAAAAATTTCATTCTCAGTTAAGGATAGGGGAAAAGAGAGAGTTACAAAGTGAGGAAGCTAAGAGAAAAGGGAGTTAAGATGGTTAGAAAGGTAAGCGTCAAGGAAAGAACCAAAAGAAGATTTGATTAGGGTGATTGAAGAAGAAATAAAATAGAGTGAGAGTTGTAAGAAATAAGGAGAGCCTTAAGAGGTAAGTGAGGTTCAAAACAGAGTAGGGATTAGTATACGAGCCAAGGAAATCAAGAAATCTTGAAGCAAACTTGAAAATACTAGCAAGAAGGAAGATATAAGGTGGAAAGACACTGAGAATTCCTTGAACAAGTCTAACACAAGTGAATGAAGAATTTTTAATGGTTGAAATAGTGGGAAATCATCAAACCCTAGGTATTAACTTTAAACTATAGGCATAGACCTAAGAAGACCTAGGAAAGGAAGAAAATGGTGTTGGGACTGATAGAGAAAGATATAAGTCTTAAAAATTTACACAAAACACAAGGAGGCAAATGGGTATCTGTAACACGTTTCATTTTTGCATGAAAGTTTGTGGTTTTTTCTAGACACAATGATTTGTTGAAAACCAGGGCTAATTATGTGACTTGGGCAAAAAAGGTAGAGAGAGAATAAAATAAAAAATTTAAAGAGTTGAGAGATGAAACTTGGTAGGCTCTTTAAATGGAATAATGGGTAGTTTAAAAACTTATCATTGAGTCTTAGTTCCAAAAAATGAGGATTTTACATCAGAAAATGCAATTTGGAAGTGCTAGTAACAAAATGGAGGCCTATAGTGAGTTTGAGTGAACATGAAGTGTTGAAACTTATACAAGCATATGAATGTTGTTATTTAGTGAAATATAATAGGTCTAAGGCATTATTGGGCTTTGTGTTAGTTATATATAGCTTTTGGTGATGAAATACAAGTTTTTGGCTTTGAGAAAAGTGAAAATTTGTAAGGATTTTGAATGTTGTTTTTAAGTAATTGTTCTAATAACGTGAATGGTTGTTGATTGCCATTAACCTTTGCATTAGTTTGAGAGCTCTTATTTTTTCAAACATTGATGTGTATCATGTAATACCATATTTGTAGCTAACAAAATATAAGGACATCCTAACAAAACATTGGCATTATTTCATGAAATACAAGCAACATATGTCCACCCCGATCACTTCACCTTTGCTAGCATACTCCAATCCTCTACCAAAACATGAGCTTTTAAATAGGGTGCGAACATCCACCAAATAATTATGGACAAGGGATGTTTGTCACATGTTATAGTTACATGTGCACTAGTGGACATGTATACAAAATGTGCAAGCATATGAATTGTTTAACAACAATGCCTATAAGGTATGTGGTCTCATGAACTACAATGATTGCAAGATGCGTAAAAATATTATGTTAGTTGAAAAAAATTTAAATTTTTTTAAGAAAATGCAATCGGCAGATGTAAAGCCAAGCTCCACAACCTTTGTTAGCATCTTCCCAGCCTCTTCACAAAAGGTAGCGATCATTTTAGTGTTTATTGATTTGGAGATTGGTGAATGGTGGGTTAGAAATGGAATCCACAAATTCCAGTGACAAGTTTGATATTGCCAACTGTATTCATGTAAAGATTAGAAAGCTTAAGAAATGAAACTAGAACACTTAAGAAGTTTCAAAGCCTAACTAACCTAACAAGAATCACCAAGATAAGAGCTTAAAGAGAGCTACTTATTTAATAAAAACTAACATGTCTAAGTTACTCTCTACTTTTTGAATGCTAATAAGACATGAACCTATGAAAATCCTAGCAATCAAATGTGATTGTTTGATATGGTTCTCAAGCTTTCAAGAATGAAGTCTCGCCATTAATGGCTACAAAGCCTGTATGGTTCTCTCCATATTACTCAAAGCTTGGTTTAATGGATGCAATGGTGAAGATAATAGCTCAATAAAAATGAAGAAATTATTTAATCCTAATTTTCTGTAGTTTATGCTAGAGGAGGATAAGTGTTCCTAGAAATGAGGAGGAGGGTTCTATTTATAGGTTTCCAATTCTGAGAATGGAATGATTTTGGTGTATGTGGGATAAAAGGTAAGTCCAAAAAGCACTTTTAGAAAGTCAAAGCAATATTTGACTAGGTTTAGAGGCTAATTAATCTTTTAGGATTGATTAGGAGTCCCAAAAAGGCTTAGGAAGCTTTCTGGGAGCATATGGAGGAGGTTTTGATAGATTTTGGATGCGTTGGAAGCGGGAGTTAGCTAATAAGAAGACTTATTAGTCCGAATTGCAAGATAATAAGCTTAATCAACGTGTAATGGCCAATTAAGAGGAATTGAAGGGAAAATGATTCTAATTGACGAAGTGTCATCAATTTGTAGGGAATAAAAGAGTTAGTGTAATGTTAGGAATAACATTGCTTTGATCAAAATTATAGGTGTCTACACCAACAAAATATTTTATGCATACTATATCACCAAATTTCTAAATTATGTGTGACATTTTGATCCCAATATTATATTGTTCATTATTAATAGTTGTTAGGAAAAAAATATAGATCTGATGGTTTTGAAGTTATTTTGGGGTTTTATATTTTAGGAAACTAAGACCTTGAAAAAGAGGATGATTGTATTGAAATTTTAAAGAAGGATAATATTATAGCAAATCAGTTAATTTATCTATTATTTGAATCATTTTAGTTCATTTTCAAACTTTCTATATTAGTAATTCGTTGCGTGTAACTTTGTGTGTAATTGTAATATGTTATGTCTTATTTATTATAGTTTTTCATTCTTTCAAAGTGATTAAGATAAATGTTGAATATGTGAGCCTCATCTGAATGCTATTGTAGTAGTAGATAAGTGACAATTAAGTATAGAAAATAATACCCAAGCAAACTAAGCAATAAATTATGAAACCCTAATTAAAAGAGGAGAAAAAGGTATTTAGCTGATTTGCAATAAAATATGGAGTGTATCGTAGTGCTGACCAGATGAAAAAAAGGTAAGAGTGTCACACAAAGACCCATAAAAATGCATATATGGAGGAGTAGGCTGGATAGGGGTGCCCAGGAAGGGACAAGAGCGCCCACAGATGCTATAGACAGGAAATAGGAACATATGTCTGTGAAAATGCTCAAAAACTAAAAATTTCAGGGTCACAAGTTATTCATTGTTGTTTTGCTATGAGGTCTCACAATGATTGCTGAGGTTGTTGGAAACTTGTAATGAAATATGAACCTGCAAAACCCTCAAATAGACATCAAATCCCAAAAAAATAAAGATACAAAATGAAGGTTTCAAATTTCCCTCAATTGTCACAATGGTGAACTTGCGACAGAGCATTGCACTACAACTCAAACCCAATGTAGTTTTATGTCTGTGTGTGTGCGGAATCATGCCCCTAGGTGGCTCTTGTGTGTGTCGTACTTGATAACAATAAAATAGCTAGATGTAAAGAAATGTAGTAGATGTGTGCATGGAATAGAATGAACTCCCCTCCTATGAATTGTATGCATAAAACAAACCCTTATCCCTTGTGATGGATGCTAGAATGGATGTTTTAATGATCTTGAATAACCTTTGGATGCAACCTTAGCTGGTGATAGCTAATGCTTAGTAATTGGTCCTTTATTATGATCACATAAGTTCATATTTATATGATTCCTTTGCTTAAATTTCATAATTAACCCCAAAAAAGGCCGACTAACAAAAAGATAATATCCTCAAATGGCTAGAAATGACCCAAAAAGAGGTGAGTAAAGTACAAAGAGGTTAGGAGCACCCAAAGGGGATAGGAGCACCTAACGTTGGCATCTTGGCTAGGCGCTAGTGTCCAAACTCAGAGAAACTAAAGGGTTAGAGGTCAAACTGAGCAAAAAGGTGTGCAAAACCAAAATTGGAAGTAGAAAGAAAGCAAAGATGGCTAAGGACATGGGTTAATTATTAATTTTCTTACTTAGTAATCATATGAATAATAGTATGCAATTAGGACTATATAATTACCCAAAGTGTGTGATTTAGTGTCGACATTTGCCCCCATTTTATATTGTGAGCGGAGAGATCGGTAACATAAAGTAGATAGAGATGTGTACCTTGTAACCATGTAGAATGATGTAGAAAGAGCATGTCAAGGGATAAGAAAAAACTTGGAGTGATAAAAGAGTGAAGTGTGGATGCTAAGGAGGAGAAAGTGTAAAAAGTGGTGATGAGAATGAACCTAGGGTGGAAACGCATGTGTAGATGCCACGATGTGCTTGTTGTTGACGCCGATGTTTTTTTTCTTGATGTTGTGAAATAATGTTGACTACTTCTTCCCATACGAACGGGCCTACAAAAAAGAATACGAATAAGTAGTCAAATATGTATGTATATGATCATAATATGTAAAAAGTGTGCAAGGAAAGTATGTAAAATACAAAATTGTGAAAAAAGGAACAAATGCACCTAATCCATGATGAGGAAAGAGTGTAGAGAGGATGCTGAAGATGTTGTAGATGAACGAGTTTTTTAGGCGATCTCACGCCAAGGATATGGAAGATGTGTAAGGAGAAAATTCCAGTGTTATCCTCCAACATTTAACCACTTCCCACAATGTATAACACCAATGCAAATGGTGTGTATAAATGCAAGTGCTAAGGACGGTGTTCCCTGTAAAATCCGTTATGTGGAGTTCTATAGACTGTGTTGAAGTACTAATCGCTATGTAATTTTCCCCCTGGTTACAGGCATCTAGGAAGGGCCGCTATGTGCTAAGGATCCAAGTCTGATTTTGAGCCCTGAAACAAACAACTATGTTGTATCACTACTATGTTGTGTATAGGCATTATATGGGGTGATTGATTCACCAAAATTATGCCCCCTTCGTTTTGGGTGCATGTGACATTGTTGATGGAGTATGAGGCCCAAAAGAGGACCGACCATTGTGCTGAAACTGTGCCCTACAGAGGGAAGGGAATGTGCTTCGTAGAAATCCAAACACATGCAAACAAAGTGGCCGAGAGATAAGTGTTAGTAAGAGCAATGAAAAATAAGCATGTATAAGCTAAAATGTACACTAAGATGACAATGTGTAAGATAAGATAATGTAAACACGTAAGAAGACAATGTAGACCACGAGAAGTGGGTTCCAAACATGGGACATATCTTAGGATGTCGCAAGACAATCAAGGTCGACGAAGCCTAAATTAGATAGTGTGCACATAAGACAAAGGGAAAAGCCCGCAAATAGCTGCAAACAATGACAAGTTAGAACAAGCAATGTAACAGACAACTTTGGTGGAAAATATACCTACAAAACAAATGTTGCATATGAAGCACCCGTTATCATGTTAGAAAGATAACAATTATGTCAAAACATGTATAATCCAATAATGTAATGTGTTATGAAACAATAGTACCTGTAGTGTATGAAAGTGGATGCCCTCAGGAGCCTCTGTGAAACTGATAATAGGTATTGCGCCAAACATCCATGTTGTGCATGTAGATTTGTAGAATCTGTGATCACAACTAGAAAGGCAAGTGAACGTTCATTTGTGTATGATAAAGATAATGACATATAAGAAATCTATCTAGCATGTGTAATAAAGTGAACATGTAACAAGTAAATGTAAGCAAGAATAAATGCAACCAAGATATGTAATTATGCTTTGGATGAGATGGGATGGGATGCAATGTGAATGATAGGAGAAATTTACCCCCTGAGTGGATGTGTATGTTTTTAATGAGGTTCATTTATTTATGCCCCCTCGGTAGTCAAGAATGAACTGTAAATGAGAGCACGACATCGGTAAATGGTCTAAATGTGTGTACAAGAAATATGTGATTGTCAAAGCACAAAGTTTAGACTGTAAACATGTGTGTGAGTGAGGTGATTGAACACGCGAGTGTAATGGGGTCCATTTGAGAATTATACCCCCGACGGTCGAGTATGGACCATGGAGCTATATTTCATCATAGGGTAGTGTGTCATGTTAATTTTTTGCAAAAAGGATTGATTGTAGACATATTACGTGTGTGATGTAGATAAGATATGTTGTGAAAAACACTATGTGCATTATAAGTGATGAGTGTACCATTAATGTTGTGTGTTGTGTTTAAGATGCGAGGAGAGTATGTGTTGTTTTTTGTTGTGGTGAGTTTCTATTGATTAATAAGTGTGAGAAATATGTATTTTGTGTGCTAAGCATATAACATGCAATGTTGAATGTGTGGTAGAAGGTTTCGTATGTGTGTTGATTGTATAGGGATGAAGATGTGCAAGATAAGATGATGTGTAATGCAATGTGTATTATATGTGAAGTTCATGTGTATAGGATGCCCTTAAAATTCAAGTGTGAACCGAAGCACAAGATTGCATCATCAGGAAATGATGATACATTTATCTATCATGAAATACGTGGTGTATGTGATAGACTATATGTAAGGTGAGGAGAATAAGACTCTTTTTTGATATGAGGTGGGGGAGAAAATAAGTGTGATGCCCCCCGAATGTGTGATGGTGAGAGTGATCAAGTAATGTCATCGAAAAGGTCGTCATTTTCATAATCAAAACCAATGCGTGAAGGATCTGAAACTTAATAAGAAATAGTGTCAGGTTGGTCATGTAAAGCACCAACAAGGTGTAAATTATACATGCCCATAGTGCATTCCTCATCAGTGAATGGAGGTAGTGGATAACCATGGGCATACCAATGAGTGAGGTTTTGTGAATAGCCTAGGAATGAGTCATTGCAAATGAATACACAATCAAATGGTATGGGAAATGATATATAAGTGTGATTGGGATCGAACATGCCCCCGATGTAATCAAGCCAAGATTAACCAAGTGTAAGAGGAGAAGTGCGAGGAGCAAGTGCAAGAAATACAGTGAGATACAAAATGCGAAGACCATAAGTAACAGTAATGGAGATAGATCCATAAAAGAGATGGGAGTCATGAGATACTGGTGAAATTTCATTGACTGTAAATCCTAGCCTATCCAATCCATCATGCATGCATATAGATTCATATATAGTATGAACCGAATGGAATATGGTTCCCAATAAGAGTCATTCATGAAAAGTGTCTATGTAAATGAAGGGCATGCTAATGGAGATTGCTCATGTGAAGGTGCAGGGGATGGATCAACATCCATGGATTGGACAGGCCCATGATAAAGAATCATAGCAATAGTAGTAACAAGTGGAGGCAATGACACACATGAGACAATATATATCACACAAAAAACACCTTCAAGTGGTGGAAAATGAATTGGAGTATCCATAGGTTTCGGTTCATCAGTAGTATCAGTTCTTGGAGTAGGAAGTGTTAGTATGTGGATCATGGTCGCAATATTTTATACAGATGACAGTCACAAGGAACGATATACTCTGTGACCTCGTGTATGAATTTAACATAGTGATGTACGGTGGAGGGAACCACTTGTATGGCATGAAGCCATGGCCTACCAAGTAAATAGTTATATGAAATGGGGAAGTCAATGAAAAAGAAAACCGTGTTAAGAGTTTTTGGTCCAACTGTAATAGGTAGAGTAATGTGACCTAAGTATGGATGAACAAAGCCATCATATGCATGAAGAGATAGACATGATGGACAAACATTAGCAGCTGAAAGAGTAATCTTTTCAAGGAATGACATAGGAAAAATATTGAGTTCAAATCCGTTAACGATTAAAGTACGCTTGACACCCACATTGTAAATGCGAATCATGATATGCAAGGGTGGATCATTGTCAAAAATAGTAAGATTAGCATTAGGATTAGAGGGGAAAGCAATATGCTGAGAAAATGCTTAAATGTTTAATTTACTGAATTTGGATGCATATTAGGAGGAATGCAAGTGGTAGCAAGGAGAATTTTGACTCTATCTTTTAATTCAATATTGATACGAAAGAATCCATTAATTGAGATACTCATGATGATAATACCCTAGAAAGATTAGAAATAAAGGTCCTAGGAGCATCTAGATCGAGTTTGGGTTAACCAAAATGATTAAACTAAATATAGAATATATGAGCCTAATCTAAATGTTATTGTAGCAGTAGATAAGTGACAATTAAGTATAGAAATAATACCCAAGCAAACTAAGAAATAAATTATGAAACCATAATTGTCAGTAGCATTCCTAACTTATTTTACATTTTTTTAGAGTATTGGTAATGTCACATGTCGCTATAAATTCATCCAATATTTTCTTTCCACCTACAAAACATCCTTGATTGGGAAAAATTATAAATGGCAACAACACTTTTAAACATTAAGTAATTACTCTAGATATAACTTAATGCACTGCATTGCACAATGTTATTATATGAAATTAGAAAATGTTTCACAATTGGGCTTCATTGGAATTAGGAAATGAATATCACAAAAGGTTTACACCCTTCTGAAAAGTGCATACACAATTTGTAAATCCCTTCTCGAACTTATTTGAAGTAGGTTTTAGCTTTTACAAAGCAAAAGGGCATACACCCTTTGATTATAAAGTGTGTACACACTATTAGTTTTAGTTTGAAAAAACATTAAAAAAAATAGGCATACACCCTTTGAACTACAATTTGTGTACGCCTTTTGTAGCCTAATTGAAAAAAAGCTCCATTTTTTATGTTTCACAGCCACGCCTTGCAAAACAAGGTTTAGAGCTAAAAATAATAGCACGTACGCCCTTTGAAGATATATTTTATCATTGCACTTTGTTCTGCATGCACCAAAAACTCTTCCACATGCCCAAGAAATTTGATTCAATCTTTTTTAGTTATTTGGTTTTTTGGATGAATTAGGGTTGTTGAAATAAAAAATAAATGTTTTCTAATTTTTTTTAGAATTATATTTTACTAGAGGCATTGTTTGGAGGAAAAGTGGGGGGGTTGTAGAAAATATTGATAATCCACAATAAAAATCAGCTCAAAAACCTAAAAATATGCAAGAGGCAAATAAAAACAAAGAAGAGAAATATTTTTCAATGATATAATCCAAATCGACAACAATTGGAAATAATTAATATTAGTTTGTGTGATTCCTCGCCAAACACTACATGCAATTCACTTGAAGATGTGTTGGAGTGTTTGCAATGAAATAAAAATGTTTTGGAACATTTGGGTGTTATCCAAACTGAAAGGGAAACACTAAACCAATTTTATTTTAACGGATTGTCATATGATGCCATAAAAGGCATGAAAATATTAAAATAAGAAAAAAATGCTTTATTCAATAAGCTTGGAAGTAGTGATCCACAACCAATGAGTCATAAACATATTAGTTGTTAACTAGTGTATCAATAAAGAAATCAAAAATAATTTTGGGACGTGGTGAATGGTGTTTAATGAGCCTCATACAAGAATAATGAGGTTCCTTTACATACTTTGAGAAATTTATATCAGGAGTACATGTTTAACAACAAGCTAAATTATTTTGACTTTAGGGCATATCATGGTAGGGGAGGTGGGTCATGTTATTGATGAAATTTTAACACCCCCCTTTTTCAAATAAGTCGTAAATATTCCTATTACTTATCACTTGATATGCATTCATAATGAGTCAGGAAAGGGCCACTAGGTATTTAATGCATTATTTATTTTGTCTAACACTAAGTGGTTTCATGGCATTCTTTAATTTGCCAAATATCATCATAAAATTGATATGTGTGTGTGTGTGTGTGTGTGTGTGTGTGTGTGTGTGTGTGTGTGTGTGTGTGTGTGTGTGTGTGTGTGTGTGTGTGTGTGTGCCATTTGTTTATCTACATTGATGATGAGTTGTCAATAATGGAGATCAAGTTCTGCTTTGTGATATATTTGTTTGGATTTCAAGAGTGCATATTGATATTCTTGTTTTTCCCATTTTGGAAATGATTCTTGAAGGTGGTAATAGTCAAAGATGATATTTGAAAGTGATT
Source organism: Taxus chinensis (assembly GCA_019776745.2). NCBI lineage: Eukaryota > Viridiplantae > Streptophyta > Pinopsida > Cupressales > Taxaceae > Taxus > Taxus chinensis. Next base: position 622,389,698 of record CM034152.1, on the reverse strand, counting down.
GCAGTTTGTTGTAAGCTCATTAATGGATTGTTTCTCTTCACTTATATTTTTCATTTTGAATGTATGGTTTATATAATCGAATGCGGATGTCAGAAGTATAAGGTTGAGATTTCAAAATTAAAATACTCTATCCTAACTTTGGATTTCCTTTTTAAATCGTTAAATTATTTTATGATAATGATATGTTGCGCTTAGCTCGAGTGGCATTCGAAAGGCGGTATAAGGTAACTGGTAATTTAGCATATCAAATGATTTTAAATTCGAACCATAGTATAAACCTCCATTTTGAAGCACCGATTTTCAAGGTGATGAGCCAGTGGATGTGTAGTGGTGAAGCTGGTGGTGGCGAGTTAATGGACATTGAATGAGAATGTATGGGAATTAAACTATGGGTGGCTTTGGTTTTCTAGTCATTTGTTCATTTTTTACATTGAGAAGTGATTCGAGTTGTGGGTTTTTGGTTTTGAGCAAGTAAAGATTGTTGGTTTTGAGTTTGTATCTTAGGCATAAACAAATACCTGGTAGTATTCAACATGCATGAATTGTATTTTGATAGTTGTGTTTCTTGTTTGAGTTGGTTTATATGCATGAAAATTTGACACAATAGCTTTTGCTCTGTTTCTATTTGATTTTTATGCATGTGAAGTTTTAAGCTCACCTAAGTTGTTATCCTTTATACCCATTTGGCATTTTCCAATAATCTTTACATACAGTAAAAATAATATCATTTGCATGTCAAAAAAGATGATTTCTTTGAATCTTTATTCGATTTTCAAAGCATACAATAATTATTTTTGGGGCTATTGTCGTTTTTAATGGATAAAGTGTGTTCGTTTAGAGTATAATTGCTTATTTTTAAAAATAATTTGAGTTAGGTGTCAACCACTGTGGAAACTTGTCAAATAAATATTTTTGTCATGTTTTTCCTTTCTGGATCAAAGCAGAGATGCATGTTTGATGAAAATAAAATAACATCTTAGTGGTTTTAAGGAATTTCTTTGTTCATTGAATGGTTTCATGAATAAGAACTGACTATACATTGAATTTTTGGGCATTTATGGTTTCGGTTTGGCTATTTATGGTTTCGGTTTGGCTATTTGATATACTCTTCGAGCTTCTACAACCTGTGATAAAGGAGACCATGTTGGTTCATGTATTTGTTTAATATACCCAATTCGTTGTTTTAAGGAAACTTTAAGAAGATTTGGGTTTTAAAAAAACTTCTGATAGTTATGTTTCTGCATTCAAACTTTTAAGGTAGTAATAAGTGGAGAAAAATGGAATAATTTTGGGAAAGTTGGTTATTTTTTGTGCATGCACATTTTGAAGGAATTTTTTGTTTAAAATCTTCATATTATAAAGCTTGAAATCATAACAGTCATTTTATTTTGCCTTAAAAGAAGCAATAGTATCCTAGAGATGGTTATTTCTTGAATTTTTAAAATGATTACGTGGAAGTGGAAAATCAAGGGTTTGAAGTAAATTATTTTGAAGAATTACATGCATGGTTTTTTTAATTTTAGAGAAAAATGTTCTCATATGGGTGTCTGCCACTTTTTACTTTGATTGGTGTTGAGATGACTCTGTTTTTGAATATTATGTTTTTACATGCTAAATGATTGGTAATTATATCTCATTTTTAGTATTGCAATAATGTCTGGATGGGATGGTTGGGGAGGTTTTATAAGTGTTGGGTCTCATCACTCATGGGGGCATGATATTTTTCGATGTAAATCACAGTGGTAAAGAGGCTCACTTAGGGGTGGCCGAAGGGGAGCTAGTACGTTTCGAGGTAGGATACCTTTCACGAGACATGGTCCAACCCGAGTTTCTAAATATTTTGATGCAAACGAACCATGCCTCCAAGAATTCTTCCAAGTCATCAAATTGTATCCCTATAACATCCTTCCCATAGTATCAATAACCCTCCTTTGTGCAATGTTGAACATGTTCATGCTTATCATAATCCATCCTCAAACTGGTCTTCTCAATCTTCCCCATCCCATGTACCTCCCCACAATGTATTACCTGTCACTACGTCACCACTGTTACTTCGACATAATCAAGATGTGTATTCACATTACTCACAACTTCCCTCGAAGTGTGTTAGGTCCTCTTCCACAGTGCCTAAGGTTACGAGTGTAGTAAAGAGAGTTAAGTTGGAGGTGGAGGAAGATTCAGGGATCATTACTCGCACTATTCTAATGGTTGAACCATATGAATACATTAAAATGACTACAGAAGCATGCACACCATTGCTAGACTTAACTTGAGATGATTGACTATGATATTTAGACTGATGAACTTGATAGATATACTTTAATCATTTGCAGATACTTTATATTTTTGGATTGTGGTTAGTAAACATATGATGACAGTTTATTATATTTATATGCATATGAGTAAATGAAATCTTGGAGTTTGACTTTTTTTTATGATGATGATGTGGTTGTTTTAAAATGATTGGGATGCTTTATGGTTTTTTTTTTATATTTAGTTAAACGCATTAGTATTTTTTTGGGCCCCTATTTTAGTGTCTCATGTCTCATTTAAAATTTCTAAATGTCATATGTTTTTTTTTAAGTTTCCCGAGTCCTTTAATTATAATTAATGCATTATTATAAATTGTCACTTAAGACATAGAGTGATAACTCATTATAAAGTGTATTGGTTGTCAAATTAAGACTTTAATGAAAACAACAGTCAGGGGACAAAAAGTCCCTCCTCCTTAATGGGAGAGGTGTCCTTATTGAAAGCAAGCAACAAAACTATTTACAAATGTACAACTGTCTACTTTAATGAGGAACTCTGATATCATGAAAGTGTTTTAATGCAAAGGTAGATCATCAATACAAAAAAATAGAAGAACTAAGGGAGGGAAAAGATAGAACATAACAGCATTCTCAGGAAATATAGATAGCAAAATAGTTCCTTATAAATGTTGAGCAAGGATGATATATAGAACATAATCATTCATATTAAACCACCAGACATTATTTCATAGACACAAAGTTCCAGAAATGACATCCATAAGAATACAAAGATTCTTAATGCAATAGATTAATGATTCACAAACTTTAGACAAGCAAGAGAGAATAAATAGATGTAGATAGAAATAGGAAGGGAAATATTCTGTATTGATAGCTTTTAGTTCTTTTACACTTTCAAATTTTATCAGAGTTCCAGCCCTTTGGAATGGTGTGGAGAGCCCAATATATAGTTTACAAAGTGGTTACATTTAGTAACCATTTCTTTTAACCAAAAGATTAATTAAGGAAATACACAATATAAAGTCCTTAATTAAATTACAAGGAGATCAGAACTAAAAATAGAAGAAGAAAGTCAAGAGCCAGAAGTAGGAGACATTCAGTTGCGGCTGAGGAGGGCCCACTGTTTTTGAGGATCCAGTTCCTAGAATCTCTTCAATGCTTCCGCTATCTCCAATATCGGGCACAAAATTCTCCAAAGGGGACAAATGCTCGTGCCTTTGAAATTTGATCTTCATTTTGACAGTGAACAGAGGAATGGTTTTCAAAGAACAGACTCATGAAAATTATTGCAAGGAGATACAGGAAGGTGGACAAACGACTCAATTTTGCAAAAATGCGGGCAAGAGATAATGAGCAGGCAATGTGACAAGTGCATAGACGGTTGCCCCTTTAAATAGCCATTCAGGAGAGAGAAGATCATAAATGCGTATTAAATATACCTTGTGTCGACTCAAAAAGGTGAAATGCAGAAAAAATGGAAAAAACTAGGCCCAGATGGTCCATGGAACATTGGGACATGAGGGACGTGAAAAGCCAATTTGGCCGATGCAGATGAATTGGTGAACAGGAGGCCCGGGCATACTTGGGACAGATGGGCTGAAAAAGTCTGAAAATATCATGGACAAGGACTTGTGGGGAAATTGGCCAATCGATGAACAGGAGGCCCGGCCTGGTACTTGGGACATGAGGGACAAAAATGTTCGAACAAACCCGCAAGTCACTAAAATGACCCCAAGGAATGGAATTTTCACCATCTCTTCAAATTTCTTACTTCACTAAAACACTACTGAAGGGTGCCAACTCAAAATTTTCAAAAAAATTTGACTTTCAAAAGAGGGGAATTTTGAGGGGAACAACAGCTAGCTCTTTCTGGGGATGACTTGACTAGATCACAGGAACGAGGCAAGACAAGAATTCAAGAAAAAATCTAGGGAAGAAGACCAGTGCCTTATCCATTGGGTAAACAGAGTCAAAGGAAAATCAATACAGAAGGCAACACACAGAAAAAACAACAAAACAAAGGCAAGAAAAGGAAAACACACACTGTACATAATATACAAAGGACTTCCTATTCACCTAGGATTTGAACAATTTCAGGTACTGCCCACTATAAGGAAGTGGGAGAGAAGATCCATCCATGTAATCAAGATAGAAATAATTTTCACCAGCAAAGTGCCTGATTCTAAAAGGACCAAGCCAAAGAGAGTCAAACTTACCATGGCTTCCTCGAGGTTCATGCCTTTTGTCCCATAGTAAAACAATGTCTCTAACTTTGAAATCTCTGGATCTGGTTTTCTTGTCAAATAAAGATTTCACCTTCTGCTAATGGGCAGAGATCCTATCAAAAACATGCAGCCTGTCTTCATCTAGCTTATGGAGATACATGATCCTTTTATCCAAAGAATCACTAAAACTAGGGTCCTCAATAGCTTTCATCAAATGCAAAGCCGGTAGTTCCACTATCACCGGTAGTTGAGCTTCCACACCATACACCACTTGAAAAGGGGACATCCCAATTGCTCTTTTGGGTGTAATCCTATCTGCCCAGAGAGCATCATAAATATTCTTGTGCCAGTTTCTCTGAGATTCATTGACAAGCTTTCTTACAATGGTCACCAAATTCTTGTTTTTTGATTTTACCTGTCCATTCCCTTGAGGGTAGTAATCTAAAGAATGAGTGAGGGAAATTCCATACCCATAGCAGAAATCCATCATCTCAGCAGAAGAAAAATTGGAAGCATTATCGATCACGATCTTGTTTGGTACTCCAAACCTTACCAAGATGTTTTCTTTGATGAAATTACATACTACCTCAGAATTAGTACTTTTAACTGGGATGGCTTCCACCCACTTGGTGAGATAATCTGTGGCAGTCAACACATGAGTATGTCCTGCACTTGAAGGTGGGTTGAGTGTTCCGATGAAATCCAAACCCCATTGTTGAAAGGGTTCTTCGATCACAGCTGGCTTAAGTGGTAAAGCAACCAACTTAGGTCTTCCCACAAAGGTTTGACAAGCTTCACACTTGTCAACCCACTTTGATGCATCTCTAAAAAAAGTAGGCCAATACTACCCCACACGAATAATTTTGTGAGCAGTGACAACAGATGAGAAATGACCCCCACAAGCTTGATCATGAAATACTGAAAACAACTTGTTCTATTGCTCTTTGTCAACACACTTCAAGAATCTTCCATCCACTCCTCGATTGAACAAATCATTCTCCCACAACACATATTGTGTTGACCTTAACTTGATAGCTATCTTCTCCTTGGCAGTTAAGTGAGATGAACACTCGCCATAGGTGAGGAAGTGAGAAATGTTAGCATACCATTCTTTTGTCAAGCTAAGGAACAGAACAATAGGGACATCAACTTTGTCCTTAGGCAACTCATGACCAGCTCCTTCGGAAATGATTTCACACAGGCCTTTACCGTGAACTAGCTTTGTTGGTTTGATGTCAAGATCATACTCCTGAACCTTTGCTACCCCATTTCCTCTCTTGGTTCCAAACTCCTATTGTGTAAGAATAGACTTGATAGTCATATCGGGCACAAGCACAATAGAGTGAGAGTTAAGAATATAAAATCGAAACTGTTTAACAAATTTAACTACTACAAAAGCATGTTTCTCCATCATAGTGTACTTCAACTCATGAGTTTTCATAATATAACTCATGAATGCAATTGGGAGCTCATGGTCTTCAGAATCTTTCTGAGTCAACGTAGCAGCCAAGGTACTCTCTATGGCATAGCAATAGATAATAAAATCTTTGCTAAAATCTGGACATGCTAAGATAGGAGTCTTAGCAATAGCTTTCTTAATGCCTTCAAATGCTTCCTTTCCTTCAGAGGACCAACCAAACGTCTGCTTTCCTTTCATCATTTGGGAAATATTCAAAGTCATCTCTGCAAAATCGAGGATGAATCTTCTCAGGAAGTTGATCTTACCAAAGAAAGAGTGCACTCCCCTTTTTGCTTGTGGGAAGAGGAATCTGTTGGATGGCTTGAACTCGTTCAGGATCAATCTTGATTCCTTCTTTGGAGACAACATGTCCCAACAGCTTGCCCTCTGTGACACAATATACATTTTCTTGGGATTTAGAGAGACTCCATGTTCTCTACATTTCAAGAGGACTGTTTCAAGATGTTGAAAGTGATCTGCTCTAGTTTTGGAAAACACAGTTAAATCATCTAGATACACAAAAATACATTTTCCTTTCAAACCCCCAAAATCCAAATCCATTGCTCTCTGAAAGGTGGGTACCAACATTAATGAGGCCAAAGGGCATCCTCTTGTAGGAAAAATTACCCCAAGGAGTGGTAAAGGCAATCTTGTGCTGATCTATAGTATTGACTTCCACTTGGTTATATCTTGAGAAACCATCAAGCATGGACAACATTTTTGAACCTGTGACAACTTGTAACACCTAGTCCATCATGGGTAGGGGATAGTTATCCTTCAAAGAATCCTAATTTAGATTCCTAAAGTCAACACAGATCCAAATCTCACCATTTTTCTTCCTGACAGGTACAATATTAGCAATCCATGTTGAATAGATGAATGGGGAAGATGATCTTGGCTTTTAACAACTTTTGTATCTCTTGGAAAATGGTGTTCAGCAATCTTTGGATTGTACTGCCTTTGCTTCTGCTTGAAAGGTTTAATCCCAGGTTTGAGGGGAATGAAGTGTTGCATTTCATTTTGGCTGGAAAGTTTTCAGATCATCATAAGAATAAGCGAGGACATTAACGCACCTCTTCAAAAGATTTACCACCTTCTTCTTCTCCTCTTGGGTGCAACACTTTCCAATGTTCACCATTTTGGGTTTGGCAGGGCTCCCAATGTTAATCTTTTCACATTCAGTAGACTATTGAGCTCCTTTAGAAGCCTTGGACTTGACATATCTGTCATGTTTATCAAACAATTCCTCCAGACTTACCAGCCCTTTATGGATCTTGTTACCTTTTAGTTTGATGCATCCATCTTGATCCATCTCCTCCTTGACACCTTCCTCATTGGAAGAGACACTCTCTCGAGGCAGATTATCACTTCTCTCAAAATACAAATTGATCAAAGTTATCCCTAAGCTCCATGAAAGAGAGAAAATATTGGTCGTCATTGAAAACTTGCTAGTTGTTTGCATTATCCGGTATGCTTGGTCTATGGATCATTTCAATGGTGAATTTTTCCTGAGAGAAATCGGGATGAGGTATCAGCAAAGACCCTGAAACAACTAGGGAATCAGCTCTAGTGTTCTTCTTCCTTGGCACCGCTTCGATGGAGAAGGCATCAAAGAATTCAATAGAATCCCAGACCAGATTCCTATAGTGCTTCAACCTTCTATTCTTCACTTGGAAAAGGTCTCTGACTTGTTTGAAAACTAGTTTCGCATCTCCACTCGCCAAGAGGTTCCTCACACCTCTTTCTTTTGTCATGTTCAGGTCCAAGGATGAGAGCTTCATATTTTGTTGTGTTATTTATATTTTCAAACTGTATCTTGAAGGAGAAAGGATGAATCTTTCCTTCTAGAGATATCAATACCACACTAGCCCCAGAACAAGCTGAAGAGCAACTTCCATCAAATTCCAAATTCCAAACACTATTAGGATCATGGAGCACTTCTTTGGGAAGTTCCACCTCATCCTAAGACATGATCATGTAGTTTCCATGCCCAAATATCTTCATAAAGTATTTGTTCCTTGGGATCATCTATCTTTTACACAATATATTAAGTTTGCTTCTCGGGTAGCAGCTTCTTCATCTTTCCATTGACTGGTATAAGGGCATGTGACCATTCCATTTGAATTTCTCCTCCTACATCCTTACAGAAATTTCTACTCAACATCATGCCATATGAAGGAGGAATATCAACTATCAAAATAGTAGCTAAGACCTTTTTCTCTGGCAAAGCAGCAAAAGCTACTTGTGCATCCTTAATTATTTCGACCAAAGGCACCTCCTTACTCTCCATGGAATAGCAAGAACCAAAAGTGTGTGTGAGGGTAAGACCCAAAGCATGAGCCACTTTGGTAGGCATCACATTGTTTGATGCTCCTGATTCTATGACACAGTTGTTGAGTCTATGGCCAGCTATGAGGAGGGTCACATATAATGGTTTGATTTTCTCATTAGGTGAGGTGACTGCAGCCACAAGATTTGGTTGGGATGTGAAAGAGGGAGTGGGAAAAAGACCTTTAGAAGTGTTGGATGAAGTTTTGGAATGGGAATTGACAAAGTGGACCATTTTGGCAAAGGATTTTGGATGGGTTTGATAAAACTCAGCCTCTGAAACCTAGATTTTTGTCTTCTTGAGGTGGTCAATGATATCAAAAGATCTAGAGGTGGATGGGGTATCATCACTAGGAATCCTAGGCTTATCAAGTCTTGGAGCTGGAGAATAATAAGTTTTAGAAGCAGGAGTAGAAGAAGAAGAATTAACAGAACTCACCTTTTGTGTGGATGCAGTGGGAATAGGAGATCCTCTTCTTGCAATCACTAGAATAGTCATGGGATGCTCCTTAGAGTTTTTAGTGGGCTGCATCACTTTTTCTCTCTTGTTTGTCTGATCCTGAGTCATAACAACATATGACTCACCATTCATCTTTGCCACTACTTCATCATAATCATCTTCCTCATCAATGCCCTCAATAGTGAGTAAATTAATTCGATATCCATCAATTTCTTCCAGTTCTTCCTCAGCCTCTTCTCCAGGTTCTTCAAATTCTTTATTAACCTCTTTGTCATTAGGTTCTTCAACTTCACAAGTTGCATTAATAGGGACCTTGATGGGTGGTCCTTCGATTTCCAACCTTGTATGAGAAGAAGGCAAATAGTTTCTAGGCTGAAAGTTCTTCCTTGGAATGTCTTGATAAGGATAAAGTTGAGCCAATTGTTTTTTGATGGTAATGAGGTCATTGGAAAGCTTCTGTACTAACTGATCTGCATTAGCTCTAGGAGCAGAGGAAGAGGAAGAAGAAGTTTTGGATTTGGAAGCCAGACATGAGTAGATCATCTTCAACATTGACGACTAATCTCTGATCATCATCCAAAGTTGCAAGATTGGCTCTTCTTAGTGCATAGCTTACTTCAGGTAATTGAGCATTTAGGAAGAAACATTTTTTAATTTGATCCACAGGCTAGGTGTTTTGTGGGATCTTGTTAATCAACTTGTTGAAATTGGCCACAAATTCTCTCATGGGCTCTTGTGGTTCTTTATTGATTTGAGAAATCTGGGCTAGCAAAGCTTGCACATCTTCTACAGGTTTGAAATGGTTGTCAAATTCAGTTCTCATGGTATTCCAATTGGTGATGGTCCCAGTGGGGAGATAATAAACCAAGATCTGCCGCATTGTTCTGCAAAGTCTCCACAAAAATCCTCACAGAGACATCCTCATGTTCAACTCCAAGGACTCCACATTAAATTATGAAGGTCGCAATGTGTTCATTAGTATGTACCTTTCCATCACCTCTAAACTTGGGAAAGTTCTTTTTGTTACCCCTGGGTAACTCATGCAAAGGTTGAGGGACAACAAGAGGCCCAACTCATTGGCCCCAAGGTAATGGAGCTGCAATCCTTGGAAAAAAATTTTGAGGTGGAACTGAAACACCAACAAGAATTAAAGCATGAAGATTAGGGCTGAGTTGTTCTTGAGGGATATCACTCCCAAAATCTCTCTCTTCAATAGGGGGTGTGCTTGTAGAACGAGCTCTTCTATTTCTCCTTGTTGAAGGAAGGGGAAAGCCTTGCTGCTCTAGGAGTTGAAATTGAGAATCTTCAACTCAAAGAGCCCTTCTTCCATGAGAAAATCTCGGAGTCGCCATATTAGAAATGATCAAGAAATGGTTCTTTAAAACTGGAATTCGTTGAAACGAATACCCAGTAGAGTCGCCAAAAACTATTGGTTGTCAAATTAGGACTTTAATGAAAACAACAGTTAGGGGACAGAAAGTCCCTCCTCTTTAATGGGAGAGGTGCCCTTATTAAAAGCAAGCAATAAAACTATTTACAAATGTACAACTATCTACTTTAATGAGGAACTATGATATCATGAAAGTGTTTTAATGCAAAGGTAGATCATCAATACAAAAAAATAGAAGAACTAAGGGAGGGAAAAGATAGAACATAACAACATTCTCAGGAAATATAGAGAACAAAATAGTTCCTTATAAATGTTGAGCAAGGATGATATATAGAATAGAATCATTCATATTAAACCACCAGTCATTATTTCATAGACACAAAGTTTCAGAAATGACATCCATAAGAATACAAAGCTTCTTAATGCAATAGATTAATTATTCACAAACTGTAGACAATAAAGAGAGAATAAATAGATGCAGATAGAAACAAGAAGGGAAATCTTCTGTATTGATAGCTTTTGGTTCTTTTACACTTTCAAAATTTATTAGAGTTCCAGCCCCTTGGAATGGCATGGAGAGCCCAATATATAGTTTACAAAGTGGTTACATTTAGTAACCGTTTCTTTTAACCAAACGATTAATTAATACACAATATAAAGTCCTTGATTAAATTACAAGGAGATCAAAACTAAAAATAGAAGAAGAAAGTCAAGAGCCAGAAGTAGGGACATCCGGTTATGGTTGAGGAGGGCCCACTATTTTGAGGATCAGGTGCCTGAATCTCTTCAATGCTTCCGCTATCTCCAATATCATGCACAAAAGTCTCCAAAGGGCATAGATGCTCGTGCCCTTGAAATTTGATCTTAATTTTGACATTGAACAAAGGAATGGTTTTCAAAGAACAAACTCACGACAATTATTGCAAGGAGCTATAGGAAGGTAGACAAACGACTCAATTTTGCAAAATTGTGGGCAAGAGATAATGAGCAGGCAATGTGACAAGTGCATAGACGGCTGCCCATTTAAATAGTCATTCAAGAGAGAGAAGATCATAAATGTGTATTAAATATACCTTGTGCCGGCTCAAAAAGGTGAAATGTGGGAAAAGTTGAAAAAACTGGCCTGGACAGTCCATGGAATATTGGGACATGAGGGACGCGAAAAGTCGATTCGGCCGATACGGGTGATGCGAGGAATCAGTGAACAGGATGCTCGGGCGTACTTGGGACAGATGGGCTGAAAAAGTCCAAAAAAGCCGATGGACAAGGACTTGCAGGGAAATCGACCAATCAGCGAACAAGAGGCATGCCGGTTCTTGGGACATGAGGGACAAAAATGTCTGACAGACCCGCAAGTCACTAAAATGACCCCAAGGAACGGAATTTTCACCATCTCTTCGTTTCTTACTTCACTAAAATATTGTTGAAGGGTGCCAACTCAAAATTTTCAAAAAAAATTGACTTTCAAAAGAGGGGAATTTTTAGGGGAACAACAAAGTGATAACTTATTATTTGGAAATTATTCAAAAAACATCAACCGGTTGTAACTTATTTTGTACAACAAGATGTTATAAAAGGACTTTGAAGATACATTTTCAAGGGATGAGAAGTTAGGTATTGCAAATTTTTGTGAAGATTGTTTCATTATGAATTATTTTTGTGCAATGTTTTTCTGATACAAGTGATCTTACAGGCGTTATAATGACATTGTTTTAAGGTTTGAGTATGAAAATCGAATGCAACAGGTATATCCAGATTTGATATCATTTTTATGATTATCTAATTCATTATTTTACATTTATTAGCATGCCTTGATGATATCTTCATTTATATCTCGAAATAAATACAAATTTTGTAGCCATGTTGGCCTTGATTTGAATCATAACACTTGTTAAGAAGTTGTTTTGGTGGCCATTGTACTCTTCATAAATGCAAAAATTTGTTTCTCTTCATCATGTTTATCTTTATTCTTATCTTATCATTTTTGTAAATATGTTCATATGTTAATGTGTTATTTCTTTTCATTTTTTTTTGTGTTTTCATCTTCAAAATCATCATATAATTTTGACAAGTAAATGTCAAGAAAGAGATTATAAATACTTCATTTATAAATTTCAGCTTTTAAAGAGGTTACCTAATTAATAGTTTTCACTCTATCACATAAAGTTGATAGTAATTTTCATGTGAGAAATCAATTTGATTTATAAGTGGTTATCTTTTCTATGATATCCTAAAGTTTATGAAAGATCTCTTCATCAATATAATTAAGTTTTACATGATCTTGTTGCATCTTTTGGGGTGTTTTATTGGTTCTTTTGTTAGAGTATGTATATACCCCTTGCTGCCAAGAAATAGAAGCTTCATAGATCTTAGGTTAAATCATTATTGAAACTATGTTAAACTACCCATGCTTAAGCCAATTCTTAAGTACAATTATTATTAAACTGGTCTAATTCCATCTTGACCTTGTTAGGTTTGTGGAGCTTGTTTTCATGTTAGAGTTTGGTACACCTTCCATGTGTTACACTTGGATATTTTTATGGCGGCTCGGGGGCGAAGCCCCTGAAGAAAATTTTCATGGGTGGTTTATTAACCCATGGGTAATGGGAAACCGTTATGGGCTATTTTTGGGCCCATGGATTTTCAGTACCCATTGTTTTGTAAAACTGCCTCTTCGGCTACCTATTGATGTACTTATAAATAGATGGACATACAATAGGATTTATATGAGTGTTTTTTGTGAAGGTGAATAGGGTTTGCGAATTCAAGTGTGAATTTGGGAGGGTTTGTTGAGCACAGCTCCAAACAAGATCTGATTATTGTAATTGTGAAGAATGTTGGCTTGTAATAAAATCTGAGCAAGTGTTCTTGGTGGATGTAGCCCACATTGGGTGAACCACGTTAAATATTATCTTCGTGTTGTGCATTTTTCATTTCTGTAATTCTATTCATACTTCTTATTATTGTGATCCTGAGGAATTATTCCACATTAGATATTATTAATTCCTAACAATTGGTATCAGAGCTTGGTTTGGTTTGTTGAAGTGTTCAATCGCAGGGAAAGTTTTTAGCTTGAGTGGGAGCTATGGCAGATGATGGAAGATCTAGGGTTGATAAATTCAACAGGTAAAATTTTAGTCTTTGGAAGATGCAGATGGAAGATTACCTTTATCAGAAGGATCTTTATACTCCATTGTCTGAGAAGGTGAACAAACCCTTGAGCATGACAGATGCGGAATGGGATATGCTGGATAAGAAGGCACTTGGGAAAATCCGGCTATGTCTTGCATCTTCGGTATTATTTAATGTTTCAAAGGAAAATACTACAAAATATCTAATGGATGCATTAGGGAAGTTGTATGAAAAACCCTCTGCCTCTAACAAGATATTTTTGATGAAAAAGTTGTTTAATATGAAGATTTCTGAGAATAGTTTAGTATCAGATCATTTAAATGATTTCAATACGGTTGTGAATATGCTATCTTCGGTTACAATAGAATTTGATGAAGAAGTTAGGGCTTTATTAATTCTGTGCTTTTTACCTGAAAGTTGGAATAGCCTGGTAATGGTAGTAAGCAACTCGGTTCCAGCTAACTCGAAGTTAAAGTTTAAGGATGTTGTAGGGGTGATTCTAAGCGAGAAAATGTGAAGAAAAAGCTTTATAGAATCTTCTACTTCAGGGAATGCTTTGATAGTGGAAACTAGAGGGAGATAGAAGAATAGAGGAAACCGTGGAAAATCGAAAGATCAGGCAAGGTCAAAATCCAAGAGCAAGATTGTATGTTGGAATTGTGGAAATTCTGGGCACACAAAGAAGGACTATTGGGAGCTTCGAGATAAGAAGAAACAACATGAAGAAAACAAGGAGGCAAATGTGGCATTGAGTAATGTATGCCAGGATGCTTTGAATATTTCTTTCCATAATATTACTGAATCTTGGGTTTTAGATTCAGGGGCTTCTTTTCATGCTACTCCACATAGGCATTATTTTGTTGATTATGTTCAAGGGGATTTTGGGCATGTTTTTTCTTGGTGATGATGAGCCTTGCAGTATAGTTGGAAAATGTTTTGTTCAGGTTAAGATGCAGAATGGGAATACATGGCTATTAAAGGATTTCAGACATGTGCCTACATTAAGGAGAAATTTGATATCGGCGGGGTAATTGGGAAGTGATGGTTGTATTGTGATATTTACAGCTGACTCTTGGAAGGTTACCAAGGGTGCTCTTGTGGTGGCAAGAGGTAAGAAGGTTGGAACCTTGTATTTATCCACTGATAGGTACTAATGATTGTAATCTTGTGGCTTCAGATGCAGATACAACAGTATGGCACTATAGTCTCGGTCATATGAGCCATAAGGGCATGGACATCATAAAGAAGAATTTTCCTGGATATACAGAAATAGGTTTGAATTTCTGTGAGAATTGTATATATGGGAAACAGAAGTGAGTAAGGTTTCTCAAGGTTGGACCTATGAAGAAACAGAGTACGTTAGAGTTGGTACATTTTGATGTGTGGGGGCCATCTCAGGTATCATCTCTTGGGGGTTCAAGTTATTATGTTACTTTTAGTGATGATGCAACAAGGAAAGTTTAAGTTTATTGTATTAGAAACAAATCTGATGTATTTGATACTTTTGTTAAATGGAAAGCCTTGGTAGAGAATGAAACAAGTCTTAAGTTAAAATGTCTCAGGTCAGATAATGGAGGGGAGTATTGTAGCAATGAATTTTATGATTATTGTTCTAAGAATGGAATCTGTAGGCAAAAGACGGTTCCAGGAACCCCGTAGCAAAATGGGGGTATCAGAAAGGATGAACATAACAATAATGGAACATGTTAGGAGCATGAGGATACATGTAGGACTGCCTCTTTATTTTTGGGTAGAAGCGGTGAGAACAACTGTGTACTTGATAAACAGAGGACCCTCAAGTGCCTTGGATGGAGGCATACCTAAGGAGGCTTGGTACAGTAAGAAAGTCAATTTCTCATTTCTTAGAGTCTTTGGATGTGAGGTGTTTGTTCATATTAACAAGGATGATAGGACCAAGCTAGAGGCTAAATTGAAAAAATGCACTTTTATTGGTTATGGTGGTGAGGACTTTGGATTTAAATGTTGGAGTATTAAGGACAAGAAAATCATTCTGTCTAGGGATGTGGTCTTTAATGAGAAAATCATGTATAAGCAATAGTTGCAGGAAAATAGGGAAGAATCCAAGAAATAATATGCAGTGGTAGAGGATCTTCCGGATGGGACAGTGACCCGTGAATCAGTTCAGGAACCTACTCAACAGGAACCCCAAACTCCTACAGTGAGGAGGTCTTCTAGGGTAAGAAAAGAACCTGAACATTTTTATCCTTCTCTTTATTATTTATTACTCATTGATAGTGGAGAGATAGAAAGCTTTGATGAAGCAATGCAGGTAGATGCCAGTAAGAAGTAGGAGAAAGCCATGGATGAGGAGCATAAGTCTCTCATGGAGAACCAGACTTGGGATTTGGTCAAGCTACCGGAAGGAAAAAGAGCATTGCAGAACAAGTGGGTGTACAGAGTTAAAGATGAAGGACAAAAGAAAATATATAAGGCCCAGTTGGTGGTCAAGGGGTTTGCATAGAAACAAGGTATAGATTTTGATGAGATTTTTTCTCCTATAGTAAAAATGACTTCTATCAGAACTATTCTTGGAATAGTGGCAGCAAAAGACTTGCACTTAGAACACTTAGATGTAAATATTGCATTTCTCCATGGTGATTTGGAGGAGGAGATATATATGCATCAGCCAAAAGGATATGAAGTCAAAGGTAAAGAGGAGATGGTGTGCAAACTGAATAAGAGCTTGTATGACCTGAAACAAGCTCCATGTCAATGGTATAAGAAGTTTGATAGCTTCATGATGGAGTAAGGTTATATTAGATGTCATTCTGACCATTACGTGTATACAAAGAAATTTGAGGGTGGAAGTTATATTATCCTATGTTTGTATGTTGATGACATGTTGGTTGCAGGTAAAAACATGCAGAAAATAAAAGTACTCAAGAAACAGCTAAGTGAATCCTTTCATATGAAGGATTTGGGGGTAGCCAGAAAAATCCTTGGTATGAGGATAACTCGGGATAGGAAGGAATGGAAGCTGACTTTATCTCAGGAAGAGTACATTAAGAAGGTATTGGATAGGTTTAACATGCAGGATGCTAAACTAGTTTGGACTCCTTTGGCAGGCCATTTTAAGTTATCAAAGGAGCAATGTCCCAAGACAGAGCAGGAAAGAAACCAAATGTCCAAGGTACCTTGCTCATCAGCGGTTGGCAGTTTGATGTATGCTATGGTGTGCACTAGGCCTGATATTTCCCATGTAGTGGGAGCTTTGAGTAGATTTATGAGTGATCCAGGTAAAGAGAATTGGCAAGAAGTAAAGTGGATCCTTTGGTATTTGAGAGGGACCATGGGGACAATTTTTTGCTACAGTGGATCAGACACCACTTTATGTGGTTATGTAAATTCAGACATGGCTGGAGATGTAGACAACACGAGGAGCACAACAGGTTATATTTACACTGTAGGTGGGACAACAGTGAGCTGGATTTCATGACTACAGAAGCTGGTGGCTTTGTCAACCATGGAGGCTGAGTATGTTGCTGCCACAGAGCCAAGAAAAGAGATGAGTTGGTTACAACAATTGCTTAAGGAGTTGGGGCATAAGCAGGAGGAATGTAAGTTGCATAGTGATAGTTAGAGTGCTATACACCTAGCTAAAAACTCTACTTTCCACTTTAGGATGAAGCATATACAGTTGAGATATCACTTCATCAGGATAGTTTGGAGGAAGATAAGTTGAAGTTGGAGAAGACTCATACCAGTCAGAATCCTGTAGACATGATGACCAAGGTGGTCACAAGGGATAAACTAAAGCTATGTTTAGCTTTGGTTGGCCTTCGCAGATGACAGTGAAGGGTTGAGAAGCTTGCTCAGTGGAAATCAGTCTCCAAGTGGAAGATTGTTATGTTTATGGAGCCTAATTTTATGTTAGAGTTTGCTACACTTTCCATGTGTTACACTCAAATATTTTTATGGTGGTCCCACCCGCCGGTGAGTGGGTCAAGGGGGTTTGGGGGGCAAAGCCCCCGAAGCAAATTTTCATGGGTGGTTTATTAACCCATGGGTAATGGGAAACCATTATGGGCTGTTTTTGGGCCCATGGATTTTTCAGTACCCATTGTTTTGTAAAACTGCCTCTTTGGATACCTATTGATGTACTTATAAATAGATGGACATATAATAGGATTTATATGAGTGTTTTTTGTGAAGGTGAATAGGGTGTGTGAATTCAAGTGCAAATTTGGGAGGGTTTGTTGAGTGCAGCTCCAAACAAGATCTGATTATTGTAATTGTGAAGACTATTGGCTTATAATAAAATCTGAGCAAGTGTTCTTGGTGGATGTAGACCACATTGGGTGAACCACGTTAAATATTATCTTCGTGTTGTGCATTTTTCATTTTTGTAATTCTATTCATACTTCTTATTATTGTGATTCTGAGGAATTATTCTGCATTAGATATTATTAATTCCTAACAGACCTTTTGTTTTATGCGAAAGGGTTCATTAGTTGTCGGTGTAATTTCTATCAACAAAAAGTCCTCATATGATAGACCTGATGTCAGATGAGACCAACATGTTTGAAATTGTCCCCCAAGTGTTAAGAAGGAAAAAATTACACATTTTCATCCCTAGTGACATTCATCCAAATACATGTAAGGAGACTCTTCAAGCACTTGCACATTTGAAAAATACATTGATTGGTCATCGGGGAATATAGTGGGCATGCATGGTTCTCAGACTATAGGGGCTATAGGTGGCGGTGTATCTGGTAGTTCTGATGGTGGCATAGGTACTGGTTATATTACATTTTCTATGCATCAATGTAGTTCATGTGGGATGATGTGTCCCAGACCATCAACACATCCTATATATGTGGAACATGCACACCGGTTTGTATATCCTATTGATACCACTATTAGGAATCTACACAACATTCTATGAAATCTATAATTACTCCACCAAAAGGGGACACTAAAAATAGAGATGTGTAAGACAACCATATATCATCTCCAATTATGAGTGTGATTGAGCACAACTCATAACAAGATATCGAATAATTATTTCTGATTACTTATTCACATAGGTAATTAATTAGTATTTTGTTATAGAAGTAATAATGAATTTTCCTTAATATATGTTTACAAGTATTTGATTAATAATTATGACTTCTTCCTTTTGTTTCTTGTACAACTAATGGAAAAAGCCACAACTACACCACTTGAATTACATTTTTTTATTGCAATAACTATTAGAATTATAGATGCATATATGGAGGTACATTTTTTAAATTAGTTTCAGTATTATTGAGGTATTTTAGTGTCTTAATTAGATAGAGTGTAATTGTTCTTACTAGTCAATATAGGAATGTTTATAACTAGTGCATTGATGCAGTAGATAGTTACATCTATTTGTACATGTGAATACTAACATGTTTGATCTTGCATTGAAGAAAACAATAGGTAAACATATCAAGTGGGTGTCTCCCAACACCTAGTTTCTTAGCCCAAATTGATGCATGTTTCTCTAGTGGTGAGAACCTATAATAACTATAAGCTTTTATTTCAAGAAATGTTACTATAAACTTCATTTTTAATTAAATTTTTAATGAATATATTTTATCATATATGTATTCTTATACTCTAAAGGATTATCCCACTAAATACTCAAGGTCTTCTAGAGTGAGGCAACTCTTTCGTTGGCTTGATGGTCCCTCGCAACCACATTCACAATCTTTTGGAGAGTTTGTTTTAGATACATTTTTTTTTTGACTTTGTAATGGATACAACATTAGAGGTACAATAAATATTTTATTTAAGGACTTAAATCATTATTTAATATTTAAAACTCATGTTATATATTTGTTTTAAAATATCAATTATATTATTGACGATTGCGAATAAATGTTGCCACAACTGAGGACATGTATGTCACACCACATGACCTAAGAAGTAAAGTAAGATGTGATAGAAGGCTTGAAATAGAGGTATAAATTTATTAAGGCACATATAATCTTGATTGGTTTTGCACACTTTAATTATTTTATAAAGTGTTTTTATTTGCAATGCATGCAAGTACAAATGGAAGAGAGGAGGGTCTATCCTTGTTTCCTGAGATATAATACCCCTAACTCTACATCTAGGGAAAAGAGGGGAAATTTATTTAGTGACACAAAGTAGCTAAAGAAATGGTTATCTATATTTGTAGATCTAGCTATACAAAGCTATATGCAGAGCTAGATGTAGTGAATGAATGCGATATAGCCCGTTTTGTATGTTAGTATGGCTCATATTGTATGTTCATTACAAATTTTATATTTTTTATGGCATATGACACATATAAATGTGCACATTTGACTTAATTTTCATATAAAATTATTAACTTATGTATTTCTTCTTACTCTTACCTTTCTATTCAATGTCTTGTTCTTATTGAATTTAATCCTTATTTGTTTTTAAAATAATGTGTTATTGAAGATATTGAGCCATTTTTTCAATCAACAATCTTTGATTCATCTTTAAACCAACAATCAATGTAAAAAAAGTGATGTTTAAGAAAATTACATCACGTGAAAAAGTTTCAATTGAATTTGTAACAACATCGACTTGAAAGGCACTACAATATGTCAAAAATTTGTAAGTGACTTGCAATGTACCTAGTTAATTTTTTTGGCATGGAATTAAATTTACAAGTTTAAACTTATCCTAAATATTGAATCCAACTCGATAAAGTCATGGCTATACTGTGTAAACTTAGACCTTTGTTTGAGAATGGGTACAATATATATAAAAAATGAAAGTGGCTTGCCATGCACTTGGTTTGGTATTTTGGCATGGACTTACATTGAAAATTTAGTTAATGAGAGATCTAAATGTATTTGATAGGGGCATGTATATGCCAAGCAATATTAAACCTCCACTTTAGAGAGGATACAATATGTCAAAAAATTATGAGTGCCTTGTTAAGCACTCAATTTAGTATTTTTGCTTGGACTTATACTAACAAGTTAGTTGACCTGAGATCAATTTGTATTCAAGAAGGGCATGTCTATGCCAAGCAAGCTTAAACATCCACTTAAGAGATGTTACAATACATAAAAAAATTGTAACTTCCTTGTCAAGCACTCATTTTGGTATTTTAGTACAGACTTACACTGACAAGTTAGTTGTCTTGAGCTTGAAATATATTCGGGAAGGGTATGTCTATGTCAAGAAATCTTAAACCCCCATTTAAGAGATGCTACAATGCATCAAAAAATTGTAAGTGCCTTACTAAATACCTGTTTTGGTGTTTTGGTTTGGACTTAGATTCAAAAGCTAGTTGGCCTGAGATCAAATTACATTTAGAGTGACATGTTTATGCAAAACAAGCTTAAACCTCCACTTAAGAGAAGCTACAATGCATAAAAAAAATGTGTAAGTGCCTTGTCGAACACCTAGTTTGGTGTTTTGTCGTGGACTTGCAATCATAAGATAGTTGACCCAAGATTGAGTTGTATTTGGGAAGGGCATGTTGCACTAAGAAAAGTTAAACCTCCACTAAGAGAGGCTATAATAATTCAATAAAATGTAAGTTCCTTGCTAAAAACCTAATTTGGTGTTTTGGTGTGGAATTACATTCACAAGTTAGTTGTCTCGAGATCAAATTTCTTTTGGGAAGCATTACATATATATATATATATATATATATATATATATGCCAAACAAGCTTAAAACTCCCCTTGAAAGTGGTTGAAATACATCAAAAATTTGTAAGTTCCTTGCTAAGAACTTTGTTTGGTGTTATGGCATAGACTTACATTCACAATTTAGTTGACCTGAAATCCAATTGCATTCATGAAGGGCATGTCTATGCCATGTAATCTTAAACCTCTACTTGATAAATTCTACAAAACATATAAAATGTGTAAGTGCCTTACCAAACAACCTATTTGGTGTTTTGGTGCAGAGTTACATTGACATGTTAGTTAACTTGAGATCGAATTGGACTCAGGAAGGGCATGTATATTCTAAACAAGTTTAAACCTCCTCTTTAGAGAGGCTACAATATGTAAAAAAAATGTAAGTGTTTTTCCAAGCACCTAATTTTATGTTTTGTAGGGGAATTACATTCCAAGATCATTGACCTAAGATCAAATTTCATTCGGGAATGGCATGTCAACAACAACTAAGCTCAAACCCCCACTCGAGAGATGGTACAATATGAATTTTTTTTTTGTAAATGCCTTACCGAGAACTTGGTTTGGTGTTTCAACATGGAATTACATTAAAAAATTATATACTATTGTCACTCTTTATCATTAAAATATTTCCCTTATTTTCCTCTACTATGTAGTCCATCTCTACTGCCTTATCAAAGGTTAGGGAATTGAAAATTTGAACAACAAAAGCTAAATATGCATTCATTCCCTTTACGAATGGTAGCTAGAATTGATTAAGAGTATTTATCTTTAGTTAATTCATTATTATTTTCTTTTAGGTGTTCTATTACAAAGTTTTCATTGAATCTCATAGGGATATCTTGGGAGTTTTTCAGAGATAATTTTAAAGAAGTTATTATAATGTAAATTATTGTAAAATATTTGTCCAAAATCTATTAAAACTGTAGCCATGTTTTTTTTTTTTATTATTGGCAAATAGTTTTTTGAAAGGGATTATACCCTTAAATATAAAAGAAGGCCTGAGAGCCGGAATAAGATTGAGAAACAGAGAGAATGGATCAAGATCCAAATGTTACAATGAATCTCTAAGTAGCTCAGAAACAGCTACTCAATCGAGACAAAAACAGTAAAACAACAGCAAACCGACCGCAGAGAAACAGCAGAAAAAACAACTAACAGCAGCAGAAGCATCCAGAACTACTTCTTGGTAGCTTTATCGATACTGATCTTGATTCTCTTCCAGGCATGAAACATACCCAAAGCAGTCATATGGGCAGCATCAGTCTTATCAAGCTCCTCAATGGTTCTTTTGCTTTCTTTTTCGTTGCCCCAAAGTGCAGCCGGGACACCGCTGAGGTTGGAAACACTTTTGGCATGACCCTCGATGAACTCCTCAATCGCCCTAAAGGTTGCAATGTTGTAATCATGTCTAGTCTTGGCCTTCCCTAAGCGGGAGTCTAAGGAGGTCAGCTTCTTGTATATGTCATCAATCTGACTGCTATCAATATTCCCCTCCTCCTCCATGCTTTTCTTGCCTTTCTGTTTAGCTAGGTTCTTGACCTCATCCTTCAGCAATTTCATCTCAGCCTCTAAGGCCTCCAACCTCTTAGAAGAGCTATCCATCCGCACCTCCCGGGGACTAGCACTACTGATGTTCAGCAGGTCATGTGCAATCTCAAGTTCAAAAGGCTCCTTCTCCACAGCAAGAGTCTCAAGGTTGAGCCTCCTGGAAGCCCTGGTGACTGGTCTCTTAGAGGTAAAGGTGAGGTGGGTGACGGGAGCAGCAGCAGGGGGAATGGAAGGAGAAGTTAGTGCAGCCGGCATGGGGGGTGGCAGCAACGGTGGAGGGGGGCAGCAGCAGGGGGCAGCAGGAGAAATAGGGCTAGCAGCAGCAGAGCCCATCAAAGGGGGAGCCGGGCTAGGAGAAGAAGGAAGACCAGGGTACTTCAAAAGGCAACATTTATGGATCAACAAAATAAGTCCTTGATGCAAGGGAATCACCTGGGTGTGCTTATGAAACTCCAAAATGGAGTGTTCAAGGGAGTTTAGCAGATAATGGGGGAAGCAAACCAATCGATTCCTACGGAAGTGGTTTAAAAAGATAAGATGTTTAGCCGAGACAGTGACAAACCTACCTTCCAAGGAGATGAATCGAATCATCATACGAGTGACCTCATCATAGGCTGATGGAATTGAGCTGACAAGTAGGCCTGCTGTGCTAAATGTGAGCTTCTCAGTTCCCTCCACAAATCTTCTTTCTTCAGCATCTTTGTCAACCCTTTTATTGAAGAAGCGGTACCCCTCCAAACTAAGGCCGGTCGCTTCAGCAATGAGATCTTCATTGACTAAAATCTTCTGACCCCCATAGTCGACAGTCCACTCTTTCCACTCCTTAGCAAAGCGTACAGAAATGCTTTGGTCATGTCCCTACACCTTATCAACGAAGTTGGTGAAGCCTCCTTTGCTGAGAGTGTTCTAAAGCTCTGTATTTTCCTTCCAGTCGGGGTCTGCGCATGGTTCAATTTGGCAGGGAGGCCCTCCCATCTTCTCTGTGATATGCTGGTTACAGCAATTTCTCAAATGTCTGTGAGCGTAGAGAACTGTCCGCTTCTTGCTGTTGAAGGCCGCACAAAACTGGGAACTATAGTCGTTGGTCTTCTCACGAATGGCTGCGTAACTACTGAACTGAGCCTGCGGGAAGTCGTGTGTGAGAGTAACCCTTTCCCTGTCAACAATCACATTACTCTATCATCGGTTTCCGAGGAGCTATGAATCCGGATATCAGCAGCTCTAGTACATCCCGTATGCGCGATTTTCAAATTTAGATAACTCCACTTGAAGTTCCCCAAATAATTCTTACTATCATGTATATTTGATATTATTTGCCTCATCATCTTCATTAAAGCAACACGTGTGAGAGTGTTATTGATGTTGATCTTCCTCCAAAGATTAGGACTCATCTCTAGGGATTGCTTGCATATGAAGGTCCGCATGAATGTTGTTGTGTAGCTGATTGGGGATACTGTTAATATCCTAGACGGTGAAATTTATATTAATGCCATAATTGGCCAGTGCATCCGCCAATTTGTTGCCCTCCCTGTAAGTATGCATAATTCTGATGCTATTGAAGGTATGACTGATGCTTATGGATTCAAAGATGAAATCCTTAATACTCTAGCTAGGAGATGAGGACTGATTTAGAAGTTTAATGATATTTAGGGAGTCCCCTTCAACAACAAGGTATGACTGTAGCCATGTTTTTCATTAATGAAATCGTCATTTTTAGTTGTTCATAAATTTTATCATTTTTTTAGTTTTATTTCCAACATTTTGTATTAGAGTGGGACTTATAATATATAATATTATTTGCAGGTTGAAGAGGAGAAACAATTTCAAGGAATAATTTGTAGATTTAGCATAAAAGTGTAGACACTAAATCACCCACTTTGGGTAATTATTTAGTCTCGGTTTCATACTACTATTCATGTTGTTCTTAAGTGAAAAAGAGTACTAACTAACCCATGTATTTGGTCATCTTGCATTGTTTTTTTGTTTCTACTTTTCATCTTGCACCCGTACTTGCCCAGTCTATACTTTTATACTGTGTTTTCCTTATTTCTGACTGAGGTGCCCAGCCAGGACTAGGGCGCCCCAGGTGCCCTGGTCCCCCTGGTCCTCTTTGCACTTTCCTCTCACTTATTGGATACTTTCTAATCGTTTAAGCTTATTATATTTTTGGTGGTCGGCCTTTTCTGGGTTAATTACGAAATTAAAGCAAGAGAACCATATAAATATAATGTTATGAGACCATAGTGAGGGACCAAGCACTAAGCACTTACTATCACCACCTAAGGTTGCATCCATCAAAGGCTTCTACTACTCCATTTGCATCCATCTAGCTCCATCACAAGGGACAAAGGTTGGTTCATTTGCATCACACTTAATAAGAGGGGAGTTTCTGGAATTCCATGCACAAATTATTTACATTCTATATATATCTATTGCTCGATACTCACATAGTGTGACATACACAAGAGCACCTAGGAAAAAATTACACACACACACACACCTAGAACTACATTAGGTCTAAGATGTAGTGCAATGCTCACTTAGTAAGTCCACCATTTTAGCCACTAAGGAAAGTCTGACCCCTTCCATATGCATCTTTATTTTTTAGGGTTATGATACTTTGTTTGGGCTTTTGTAGGTGATTCTTCTATTATATGTTTACCAGTAATCTTGTGATCATACAATGACATTCACCTGATAGGGAGCCAACACAGGCGAACATTCAACGACACCTCAGAGGAGGTTCCCTGGTCATTTCCACAGACCAAGGTGCCCATGTCTTAGACCAGGGTGCCCCAAGTGCCCCTATCCCTTTTCCAGGTGCCCCAATCTACTCAGATGGATCGGATATGAATTTTCTCATGATCCTATGCAATGGTTTCATCTTCTTGTCTAGTTGGTCTCCTCTATGACACAGTCTAGCAAGATCGACGAATCAGCTAAGGATTTTTTTAACCCTCTTTGCACATTAGGGTTTCTACATTTCATTACTTAGTTTTTTTGGGTATTATTTCAATATTTTATTATTCATTTATTTACTAATTCTATAGCATCATATTAGGCTAATATATTCCATTTTAGTTTAATCATTTCAGTAAACCCGACTTTTGACTCCACCTTCCATTTAGGCCTTTTATCCTCCTCTTACCATGGCTCAATCTTATGGCGACTTTACTGAGAAACATTTGAAATCCCTTAATGATAATATTGTTGAGCATCCCCAAGATCTATATTTTCTCTTACATGCTACTCGTGAGGAAGTTACAAATTTTGTAGAGCTTACTGCGTCTGCAACCATACCCACTTTTGTTGTTACTAAATCACTTGCTTCTACTCTTCTGCCTATCTCTACCATTCCCGTTTCTGGCACTGCCCCCCAATCACTTCACTTCACCTCGTGTTTCTCACACATGATAGGTTTCCTCCATTAGCACTCAAGACCTAACCAGCCTATATCAATACCTTCAAGCACAAATTTGTCAATTACAACAGGTTACTTCAGGTGTTTCTCCATCTTCAGACTCCACTTTATTATTGCACACTCCATTTGCACCTGTTATCTCCATGTATCCATTTCATTCTAATTTTTTCACCCCTAAGCTTTCCATTTTCAATGGGCATGATGATCTAGAAGAGCATCTCTGAGAATTCCACGTCACTTGTCTAGATTTTATGGATGATCATATCATTTTGGCTAAAAATTTCCCCCGTAGTCTTCATGATTATGTGATGTGTCATTTTTATGACCTGCCTAGCCATTCAGTAGTCTCTTTCACATATCTCGCCAATGCATTTCTCACTCACTTCTCCATTAACATCGGCTCTAAGATATCATATGCCCAACTAGAAAAACTTAAACAAGTATCTAACAAACACTTAGCAAATTACGTTTTAAGATACCAAAAAAACTTAGCTAAGATGTCAAATGTGCTTGCGGACTCTAAACTTCAGGATTTATTCATCCAAAGTCTATTACCACCTCTCTAGGATTTTTTTCTCTTTGAGATCTCTCTTTCATTCGATCAACTTTTTCATACTCTTAAGGTCTGTGAAGCCAAAATCTTATCCATGGGAAAGCTTAAATATCAAGAGCACGCATAATCTTCTACGCATTTTTAGAGAAATTCAACATTCAAACCACCCACAACTAAACCAGCTGACACAAAAATTACTATTAATGTGATATCTACTACCAAAGATCTTCCATCACAACCACATCAACGTACATTCACCAAATTCCCTATGGCCCCACATCTAATATTACAATAACTTCTAGAGAGTAATCTTATTACATGTCCTCCACCGCTCAAATTAGACCCATGATGACCAAAAGGAAGGAATTACAATGAGAATTTTTTATGTGACTATCATCAATGTGTGGGACACTCTATAAATAGGTGTCTCAAGCTCTACACCATCATCTGAGATCTTATCGATAGCAACAAGCTTGAGTTTCCAGAGCCTATAGACCCTACACCAATCAAAAAAAATTGTAAGCTCAAACTATTGAATAACCTACTTCCACAACATGACAAGAAATTAGTTGACTCTTTGGCTAATCATACATACCGCGCAGTGCCTCCTCCTACATCTGGGCATCTTGACTTTCTAGTTGTGCATACTGACACTTCTCCACTAATCATTTCCTTCTTTGATCATGACTATCATGCGGATTTCACTTTTAATCACTTACATATTACTACCTTTGTCAAATTGGTCTCCATCAATAATACCAAGGTTGAACCATCCTGACACATCAGCACATGTTCTATCCCACTTCTCATTGCTATTGACTATCCACTATCACAAATCTTATATCCGATGAATAGTTCATATGGTGTCATCAAACTTTGTGCTATGGTAAGAATATTACTTTGTTTGCACCTTTCCCAGTTGTGACATGCTTCTAGGCCTCAATTTGATTCATAGGTCTAAGTATATCATTTTCATAAATCATTTACATCTAATGTTCATTCATGATAATCAGGTCATCTCTATTAATGGTGTGCCTCCTTTTATTCCATGGTCACACCCTCATCGTGCAATAGATTATGTATCATATGCTTCATCTAGCATGCCATAACCCATAGAACCTAAAGCACAATCTACTACTATATCACCTAATCATGCACATTGCATGCGGCCTCATCGCTCTGTTAGTCCAACACATCAACATAGGCCCATTCCTAGGATAATTACAACATCTCAGTAGAAATATCCTCCTCGTTTTATTCCACATAGGTTTCCATCACCTCTGCGCTTTGATTTGCATAGGTCCCCCTCACCTACACATTTTTTACACTACTTTACCCATCGTACACTCGTCCATCACATGCACATCAACTCCACTCACATATACAACAATTATCTACTATACCACCACTACTAGAGCATGGTCATACGCTTTCACCACCACATGAATCAAATGGAGGACCTTTTTCCTTCACTTTCATTAGATAGTTCATTCAATCACACGTACTTATGGGGCAAAACATACATACATTCCTCCCCCCACCATAGAATCAATACATGTTTCATACTCTCATTACCACACATCAAATTTCTAGCATACACATATTCATCCACACGTTAGCATCAACATTACCTGATGACGCACTCTTGTGCTTCGGTTCACACTTGACTGTTGAGGGAATCCTTTACACATAAACCTCCCACACTACACAATAGACACTACACATCCTACACATCTACTCATGTGCGTTGCACTCATTACCCTATGATGCACTCTAGTATCACAGTCCATACTAGAATGTTAAGGCTATACACCACAAATGGACCTCATCACATTAGTGCTTTCATCATTCAACCTTTTATCATGCAATATTGCTAGGTTAGTGACATGCACTATATACTAAATCGTCACCTATTCCATCATCTTGTAATGATATACATCATAGGCTACATCACCACCTCTTTAGATCAGTTCCTCGTGATATATGCTTTAGGCTAAATCATCACACGTCTTCATTTATAGGTCACATATCATCACCACAAAATATATTTATTGTGTTACACACAACACACAGTTTGACCATTTCCTGATGATGCACTCTTGTTTACGGTTCATTATTGACTACTGAGGGGGCATAAACAAATGAACCTCATTGCATAGAATCCCATTCACTCGGGGGGCACGCGGCTCCTATCATCCATTTTTCATTCCATTCCATCCATCCACAACATTTTGCATCTTTTGGTTGCATATACTCTTGCTTGCATCTCCTTGTATATGTTCATATTCTTACTCATGTTAGACAAATATATTGTATGTAGTTATCTTTAGCATACACATATGTGTGTTCACTTGCTTTACTAGTTTTGATCACAGATACAGAGCTTCTACATATAGCATGGATTTTTGACACACGACTAGACCCACAACAGCTCCTGCGGGCATCCACTTTCGTACACTACAGGTGTTATAGTTTTATTTTGTTTCATAACACACGTCTTTATTGGTTATACACGCTTTTGACATACACTTTATCTTTTAACATGTTAATGGGTGCTTTATGTGCAACATTTATTTTGTAATATTACTTACTACCATAGCTATCTATTTGTTTTTTGTACTTGTTTTTCATTATGTGTTATTGTATGTGGGTCTTGCCCTTTGTTTTTTATACACACTTACTTAGTTTGCGGCCAATACGGCCTTGAGTATCTTGCGACATCATGAGCGGTGTCCCATGTTTTCAACCCACTTTTCGTGGTGTATGTAATCTTCTTGTGTGTTTACATTATTTTCTTATGTCTTATCTTACACATTGTCTTTTTATCGTACACGTGTCTTCTACATGTATGTTTGTTTGTACTAACACTTGTTTTCCTAGCCACTTGTTTGCATGTGCCTTGGTTTCTACTAAGCACATTTCCCTTCCACCTGCAGCGCATAGTTTCAGCGGTCGGTCCTCTTTTGGGCCGCATTCTCCTTTTTGTGATGTTGCTTGTGCCCCCAAATAGGGGGGAATCATTTGGGTTTACACACAGTACACAACACATTACCGGTACAATTCAGTTCTCAGTTTTCGTCCATGACACAATGGGTTACACAACGAGTGGGTTCAGACCAGTCTACAAAACTCCATACATAATGGCTTTTATAGGGAAGATTGTCCTTAGCATTATGGGGAGCAGTTACATGTTAGAGGATAAATCATAGCTTCATCTCTACACTACTTCAGCTAGTGGCGTTAAATCACCGAAAAAACTAGACAGTATAAAGATCTCTTCAGTTTTGGGAAGTAGTTACAAGTTAGAGGATAAATTAGACTTTCCTCCCTACACTTCTTCGGCAAGTGGTGTGAGATCACCCAAAAAAATCACACTTCATCAACTTTTATAATATCCTTTCTACACCCTCTTTCTCATCACGGATCAGGTGCACATGTTCCTTTTTCATTTTTGTACTTTCATTAAACACTTTTTACATATATACACACATTTTTACACATTACACATATACATGCCTATTTGTCTACTTGATCATCTTTTCTTTTGCATGTCTGTTTGTATGGGAAGTAAGTAGTCAACACCAACAAAAGCATCACTCGACATCACACATCATACCAACATGCAGGTACATCACACACATTGGTATCTACATGCACGCTTCTGCCCTAGGATCACTCTCATCACTTTTTACACTTTTTGCATCTTTAGTCTCCACGCTTTGTCTAGTCCTTTGGCATGCATTATACATCACTCTACATGGATATTAGGTACGCATCTCTATTTACTTTATGTTACCAAGCTTTCCACTCACCAACATAAAGTGGGTGTAAATGTAGACACTAAATCATGCACTTTGGGTAATTATTTAGTCTCAGTTTTATACTACTATTCATATGGTTATTAAGTGAAAAAGAGTACTAATTAACCCATGTATGTGGCCATCTTGCATTGTTTTTTTGTTGCTACTTTGGATCTTGCACCAGTGCTTTCCCAATCCATACTTTTATACTATGTTTGCCTTATTTCTGAATGGGGGTTCCTCAGGCACCGTGGTCCCCTCTGGGTGCCTTGATCCTCTTTGCACTTTCCTCTCACTTTTTGGGCACTTTCTAGCAGTTTTAGCTTCTTATATTTTTGGTGGTCAGCCTTTTTTGAGGTTAATTACGAAATTAAAGCAAGATAACCATATAAAAATAAAGTTATGAGACCACAATGAAGTACTAAGCACTAATAACTTACTATCACCACATAAGGTTGCATCCATCAAGGTTTCTACTACTCCATTCGCATCCACCTAGCTCCATCACAAGGGGAAAAGGTTGGTTCATCTGCATCACACTTCATAGGATGGGAGTTTATTCTATTCCATGCATACATTATTTACATTCTACATCTATTTTATTTCTCATTACTCACAAAGTGCGACAAACACAAGAGCACCTAGGGCACAATTCCGCACACACACACACACACACACACACCTAGAATTACATTGGGTCTGAGATGTAGTGCAACACTGAGTTAGTAAGTCCACCATTTTGGTCATTGAGGACAAATCCAACCCCTTCATATGCATATTTATTTTTTAGGGTTTTGATGCTCTGCTTGGGGTTTTGCAACCAATTCTTCCATTGTAAGTTTACCAATAATTTGACGATCATACAATGACATTCACGCGACAAGGAGCGAAGATAGTGTGAACATTCAGTGACACCTCAGAGGAGGTTCCATGGTCATTTCCATAAACTAGGGTGCCCAAATCTCATGACCAATGCACCCAAGCACCCCTATCCCTTTTCCAGGAACCCATGTCTACTCAGACAACTCAAATCTACATTTTTTTAAGCTCCTGTGTGATGGTTTAGTCCTCCTGTCTAGTTGGTCTCCTCTGTGACACATTCCAATGACATCGATGAATCAGCTAAGGATTTTTTTAACCCTCTTTACACATTAGGGTTTCTACATTTCATTGCTTAGTTTTCTTAGGTATTATTTCCAGTATTTTATTATTCATTTGTTTACTGCTTCTATATCATCATATTAGGCTAATATATTAAAATTTAGTTTTAAAAAAAGGAGAGGATCCCTTAGGAAAATTATCTCAAGGTATTTGAGGTTTTTATTTTAATATTTTGTAGGTTATTGTATATATTTAGAGGAAATTAGCGGGTGGTCACCTAACACTCTCCATCTAGATCCCTATTTACCTTACAGCACCTAAATTAACTTTGCACCATCATCATCCTCATCCCAACCTAAAAAATTCTATACAACATCATTCTAATACCCCTAAAAATCAGTTTGTGATATATTTTCAAATTTTTTAAACGTAAGTAAAAAAATTACATTGTAGAAGATTTTTGTGGTGGGTATGTTTTACCCCTGCAACTAGCTCACCCAAGTATTCTCACCCCCTAATCCACTACCATGTTACTTTCTCCTTATATGTTATATACTATTGTCAAACCTCACATAAGTTATATACTATTGTCATACCTCACATACTTATCTAAAATATTCATCTCACACATACAACTCATTCACATATTCAAAACCCACAACTTCTACTTTCATCTCCATGAACAAATAACTATACTTGTTTGAGCGCATAAATCACCTTGTTATATTTTTCACTCCTATGCTTCAACACAAATATGTATACTTGTAGGTATTCTACCCTCTCATATACCTCTAATTTAAAGTTTCCCTAGTTTTTAATAAACTAAAATGTGTAATGGTCTATATGTATCACACAAACTCATTCAACAACAAGTAATGTCCTTCATCCTTTCAATGCTTGCACAATTGTGTAAGACTCCTTATCATAAACACTATAATTTCTCCTTGTATCAATCAAATTTTCATTAAAATATGCAACTGGTCTATCCTCTTGACTTAATTTTGCACCAGTGCCTCTAACACTAGCATCATAATCAACTTGAAATATCTTTACAAAAATATTATAATGCCAAAACTAGTTGTTCAATTATTTTTCTGTTCAATTCTCCAAATTTGTTTTTGAACCTATTCTCTAGATAATAAGCTTCCATCTCTTCTCATGACCTTCATAATTAGTGCATATACACTATTAAATTTCTGATGAACTTGTGGTAAAATCTAGCCAATCTATTAAAATTGAGTGTCTTCGAAGCATGTTGGGTGAAAAAAGTTATCGTGTTGCAAATTTGTGTTTCCACCAACACTCACGGGGCTATGCCCCTCCTTCTTATGTGTGGGGAAGAAGCCATTATTAAATGTGTTGTGAGGTGGAAAAATAGGAAAGGGATCACATAGGAACACTTCACTGAACCTGTGGAAAAATTCTTGTACGGGTTACAAGGGAGGAATTTGCGGTGATGAGGGGTGAAGGAGAAAAATTAGGAAAGGGAGGGTTATTTTTCTGAGTAGGCAATAACAGAGTTCACACCCAATAACCAGAGTAGTTCAACATTAAATTAGAGGAATTAAAATATGTAAACCATTAGTGTGCTTTAAAAAACTAGAGACACGAAGTTCTCTAGATTCATCAATCAAGGATACAAAGTTCCTTCTTGATCATTATGCTTACAAAATGTAGAAAAGAGAGAGAATAGAGGAACACTTGAGAAAGGAAAATGGAAGAAATGTATCTTTTATTTCTTGTGTTAGTGATACAAATATCAACATCCAAAACCATAATTCAAAATTTCTACTAGAATAGCATAATTTTCCAAAGTAGACATTGGCCACGGAGTTTCAGATCGGGGTGAAAATAGTTTCCAAAATTCTACTTCACACTGAGATGCTTTACTCCAATTTACAGGGGTTTTTTCTTTGTCTGGATATTTGTGAAAATGAAAAACTAAACTTTAAAGTATGTGTTTCCATCCATAACAGGGAATAATTTAAAAAACAATATTCATCTATAACTTCAAGCATACTAATTTTGATGAGGCAAGCAAGTGCTCATTGGAAAGTTTATTTTTTTGGAGGTTGCTCGCTCTGATTTTGAGGCAATTTGAATCGCTAGAACTCCATAGATCTAAGGATACATTTTCCATGGATGGAAACTTCAGAGGACTATAAAAAATGTTTGAGGGCATAAATTAGGTCATACAAACAATCATTCCAAAGGTATTCACATAGGGAAGCTTCATGAAAAATTTCAAGGACATCGGAGATGAGGTTTGCAAGTAATGAGAAAAAATGGAATTTTGGCCATGGTGGATGTTTGGTTCTTCATGACAGCCACAATATCAAGGAGAAACATAAAAAAGGCTAAGTTTTGATCCATGTTTATATTTTAATGGTTTGAAATGAATTTTACCTCCCATTTGCCAAGTTGACTCACTCCTTAACTCACCCTGCTTAACTCAGGTTGGACGAGATGAGAACACGCATTAAAACTTACTAAATGGGTCTTAAAACCCTTATTCCCATTACCATATTTACTAAGGGAATAAATGGGAAAATGAGACACACATGTGTTGAAAAATGTGTCATGGGTAGCTTGATTATGAGGAACAGGCCAACTTTGAAAGGTGAGGTTGAAAACATGCTCACTCCATATTATGTGTTTAAGTGACGGAAAACTCCTCCTCCATGTGGGTGGTGAGCTTTATTTTCCATCTTGTACCTTTGGGAAGGGTTAAAAAAGGGACATCAGGCCCTCATAAGTGCGACAAGGGTCCATCCATGATGAAAAAAGGGTCAACATAAAGTGAGTTTATAATACTTTTCTAACACTCCAAGTTGCATTTTGAGTGACACAAGCATATAATACATGTGGGTGGCACAATTTTATATCCCCTATGTCCATTTAGGCAAGGGAAAAAAAAGTTAAAAAGGTAATATCAAAGGTCTTTAAGTGTAGTTTTTTCCACTTTCGGAAGCCCTGCCTTCACCAAACACTACCAAAAATAGTCATTCAAACCCATTTTCTTACCCCAGAAGCTTCCCCAGGGGCTTCATAGGAAACACTTATATGTTTTTTAATCCAAAATTTATTATGAAAAACATTACCAAATTTTTCAGGAGCCAATTCTTCCTGAAATTTTAAAATCACCCCCCTTTTCAATTCTTCTCAAGCTTGTACGTCGATGAAAGGATTTGCCCCAAAAGTTTCTATCGATGAAAATGAAAACCAGCCCATTATGTGTAAAGAGGACCTAACACATGTAATTTTTTATTTTTAATCAATTAGCATATATTCATATGACTCATAAAACCTTCCATTGAATCTCAATCAGGATCAAGGATCTTCATCTACACTGCCGAGCCCATATCTTAAAATATGCTCCATATAATCTCCTAAAACTATTTACAATGTGAATTAGGAGTTATTATCTTTCTTACGGGTATCTTATTACTTTCCAATTCATCTTGAGGCTCCCAAAACCTTTGGAAGAAGTCAACTAACTTCTTCATCGTCTTCATTTCCTTTGCACCATGTTATTAGTAGCATGATGTTACATAACTTGTTCCTACACCTGAATTTTCTTGCACAACTTTCCTAAAATTCCTCAGGTGATCAAAATGATCTACCACACACTACTTGGATGCATTGGCTCTTCTTTGTTCCTTCCCAGAGGAGTGTTCACTAGGTGTAAAAAGCTTGAAAATGGTCCTTTTGGGGCCTCCGGAAGCACTTGTCTTTGCTTGGATCCAAATATCTCCATGAATCAACTTGAATAACATCCCCTGCACATGAAACAAACTTTAAAATCATATTATCACATCCCTCCAAGCCATAATGAGGGTAACACATCGACTGAGTTGGCCGGTAAGGGTGACTTAGGTTTTCATGTCATTTTTTTTTTAATTTTTCATTATAAAAAATTTGCATGACAAAAAGTAACTCCACATTGATGACCATTTCACTATTGTGTAAAACTTTTTAGGCCCTATTTTCAATACCTTTTTAGAAATCACGAATCCCAGATATACCAATTCCTCCTCTATAAAAAAATGCATTTCTTCAAATTAATCAACAACTTATCTTCCTGCAATCTCTGTAAAACTTACATAATGTGGAACAAATGATTTCCATGGATCTGCTAAAAATTAGAATATCATTTAAGTACATGATCAAAAACTTTCTTGAAAATGGTTCCAAGACTTGATTATGAAATTACTTGGTGTGTGTGATCAATTTGAATGGTATCGCAAGCCACTCATACAATCCTCAGAAAACTTAATTCTTAAACACTATCTTTGCATTAATATCCTTCTCTTACAAAAATTTAAGGTATTCACTCTTTAAATAAACCTTATTGAAATACTTTGAATTACAGCCAAATCAATCCATAATTTCATTCATGAAAGGTAATGGAAACATGTACTTGATTGTGATCTTACTTTCATGGACCTTAAATTAGTACACATATGCCACTTACCACCCTTATTTGGTGTTAAATTTTTTGGCACTACGCACGGACTTGAAATCTCTCTGACAAGTTGCATCTATCTAACAGCTCTTTCACTTGTCTCTATATCTCTGGATTCTCTTGTAATGTTATCCTACAAGATTGCCTTGTTTGGTAAAATCGAACCTAGAATTATATCAATGTGGTGATTAATGTCTCTCACAGTGGTAACATTTCAGGAAACTCACTAGACACAACCTACATGAATTATTTTAACATTTCCTTCACTTACATGTGGCACTTTTATTTGTCTTCCTCAGCTACTTTTGCCATGCCTTGTCTTTGTGCAGTCCTCACTATGACCACCAAACATGTACTATCATACTTCATTTCAATTGAGAATTAGTTTACTTGTAAGAGCAACAAAACTTTTTGAATCATTTCAATCTTGTCTTGCAATGGGTTCAAATTATACTCATTTCTATCCTCCATGGTTTATGTGTTTATGTATCCATCATGTTTCACTTTCTTTTCAAACTACTAAACCCAGCGAAGTAACATGTGACATACCACATCCATGTACACGATGTCATAATTCACTTCATCCTTATATCTCTCAATCTAGAATTTAACTCAGACATTTGATTCTTTCACCAATAGTATGGTGTCCCTGATGCAACCATCAAACCCTATGTGGAATTTGGATGCTCAATTCTCTTCATCTTCAACTTATCCATCATATATTCCACCTAAAAATTATCGATGCTTCCATAATTCACTATCACCATTTTACATAATTTTCCCCTTCCAATTACACGTCATCCTAAAAAAACTTCTCCTCTTCTCAAGAACAACCTCTTATATTTATGGGTTTAACAATATGTGCTTGAACATCGTTTCTATATCCCATTATTGGTTCTTTGTGACTTAACAATCTCATCTTCCTCTCTTTGCGTAATGTGTGCACTTCTCTTACAACCATACAAGTCATGAGTGTGTGCACTCATATGCTATATGCCTTGTTTATCCACACCTATAATGCACATCACTATGAATTTGTAACATCTTCCATGACCAGAGGATTATCTTCCCCTATAAGCATTTACACCTCCCTGAGATGTTTCTTCACTTTACAGAATTGAACATGACTCATTGTCACCTTTCATAAAAATTTTATGCCATTATTCTATCCACGACCTTACACAACCTTTCCTTTTTCATGGTTAGTGTTATGTTCTTTACGCTCCAGCTTTTCCTTTTCCTTTAAGAGCATATTGATAGTATTTTTCCACTGAGTGAAACTTGCACCATAGTAAAATCATCATGAATCAAAATTTACAATCCAATCATATATCAAGATATCTTCTCCAAATCATTCCTTGCCATGTCCTTATCTAATGGATAAGTCAGTAAAATTCCCCAATGCATTCTTTCACACTAATCTCTCTTTCTTCCAAACCTTCTAACCTTCTAACCAAAATTGTAGTCAGTAATGTATGGGGGAAAGTAATTTCCTTGAAATTTTCCACCATCTTGTACCTTATATTGATCTTTTTCTTTCCATGTCGAACTCACTTGATTTGGATATGCTCCCACAAAAGAGACACATAACCTTTTAACTTCATGCATGAAAACTTGAACTTCCTAGGATCTTCCATATTTATACTAAAATTTATTCTCCATCGTATATTATCCAATCCATTTGAGCTCTATTGGTTCCAAAGTACCAAAATAAAAAGGGGTATCCAATCTAGGTTTAATCCCTGCATCTATGAATTGCGTGAAATAGTCTTTCCTTTGGACCATCTTGTGATTCCTCTTTTTTTTGCATTTTTGTTTGCATTTACATTCACAACATGTGTTCCCTAGTGTGTGTGTCCACCTTCATCATCACCATAATATTCTACAACACACCTGGGGTTTTATGCAAGCTTATATGACCTATAAGCGAATGCTTACATAGTTCACATCCTTTTGGCAAGTTTGATTATCAGCACTATTGTGTCACAATTTTGAATGTCCTAGACTGAAATTCCTCTATGGCCAACCATCTTTCCATTATAACATACTTTTGAGACAATAATTTATGCTTTCTTCTCACCCTTAAACTCTTCGTCAAAAATGCCATATATTGGCCTTCCTACCGGGTATTTTATCACTATACGCCTTCTCAATCTTCTCTTTTTCCGAAGATGTGTCCCTCTATCCATTGGACCCCTATCCCCCTCCACGCTACCCATGCTATAAAATGTCCCATCCAAACTATCATTTCTACAGGGTTTTGCAGGGATGATCTTTTCATGCATTCTAGTTTATTAGGAAAGTAATCTTCGCTCTGACTCATTGAATCAGCATCTTACTTGGAAGTCTATGTTTTGTAGGTATGTGTCCCCATCCATTAGACCGCTTCCCTAGCCACATCTGCAATGCTAGTGTTCCTATCACACATCAAAAATAAGGAAAACATATATTAGGGCTAATCTCAAATGAACACGTTTTTAAACAAAAAAGATTTGGAATATTTGTCTTAGAGAAACAACACCATTAGCTCAATCATCTTACTTAGATAACTATGTTTACGCGGGGATGTGTCCCCACCTATTGGATCTCCTCTTCCCCGATCCACATTTTTCATGCTATTGTATCTTATCTAAATACTCATTTTACAGGATCATATTAGGGTAACACTCTCTAGGTGTCCAATCTTTTGCGTTATCATGGTTTGTTGCACTTAGTGCGTCACATCCATGCTCTACCATTAAGAAGGGGACTCTGGTGGAGTATGAGTTCCCAAAAAATTGTATCTTTGCTATGGCAATTGGAAACTTCATACTTATGCATAGTCATTGATGCTACATGATAAGAATCTCACAAGTAAGGGAATTCAAATGATCAAATGGCTAACAGACATAATCATTTTATCCAATTTGAAGAACTAGTAGACGTTACATCATCATAGACTTTCACCCTTCTATCTATTCAATTTGTAGGTTAAATAACATTGTAACTATACGGGACCTATTCCAAGTTTGTGGCTCGAGCATGATTGCATGATACAATAGTCTCGCGTTTATTTAAATAATGTGAAATAAACTATAATAAATAAATATAGTAAAGGACATCGTACACAGGACACCAAATATTATGCAGTGAACTTACGCACTCAACATAATGTAACAATATACTTCACGACTAACCATCAATATATTCCTTCATTTCAGTGACCCAAACTAATGTACAAGTCCAGTAAAAGCACTTTCCATGTCACCACTTGACTCAAATCCAGTTAAACTATTTTTCATGTTTGATCTCGTGAATTCACCGGCCTTGAGGGCCATATTTAAATGTTTTTATGGGGGTGTCTTCTCGGTGAAGCACCCCATCACATGTTGCATAATTTGAGATTAAAGTAATCAATGACAACCCTAAATAATACTAAAGTTTAGTATTAAATAAATAAAAATATTAGTATATTTTTGGTCTTCGATTTAATTATAGAGACTAAAGTTTATAACCATAAAAACACTTAAGAGGTAGATAAAAGCCTGATCTTAAGATGTAATGGTATCTAACATGACCCAACTGCCCTATGCGCCTAACTATCGATAAATCTACCAAGCCACGTGCTAATTTAGTAACTGCAAACAACATCAAGTGACACTAACCTTAAAACATTTATTCTAGAATGTTTCAAGTACGGTATCAGGTATCGGTACGTTGAAATGACAAATTATCTTTAAAACCTTGGGTACGGTAGCACTGTATAGTAATGTTCGTACAATATATTTTTAAACTCAATGTATAAAATATCTTAATATAGTATAAAAATTAAAAAAAAACAAGCTCCTATAGTACTTAGTTTTCTCTTCTAATATTGTTGGCTAGATTTTCTGCATAGCACAAAACCTAGGCAGTCATGAGATAAATCTCCCTCATTTTATCGATGAGGCTCCCGTGTCAGATTTGTCAATTAAAGTATGCTAATATCTAAATGGGGTTTTACTTTAACTACTTAGTTCATGAACCATAACTGAACAGTTCTGCAACAAGTAAGCAACTGTTTAAAGAAAGGAAAAATTTATGGAAGAAGGGAATTATATAAACACAGAGAAGAAATGGGGAAGATGTGCATCTCCAATCAATAGATAGCAGAGTTGATCTGTACGCACATAGAAGAAGCCAATAGATATAAACACAGAATTCTAAGCAAAGGTAGCTCTAGATCTAGATCTGAAATAACACAAGTCTATTAAAATATCTAAGATAAAAAACAAGAAACACAATACACCGTGACACAAAGTTCTCCAGAAATCTGCTCCTGTATATTCCTTTGCTTCAAGTGGCTTTCAAGGGTTTCAGCACAAAGTCTGGAACACAAGGTTTCTGCTTACAAATTATGATCCTTAACCCAAAGGTTCTTCCTCTACTTATAGAATGTAAAGGGGCAATTACAAGTTGGAATCTTTTAGTTGAACTAGCACATGTGGAAGTCAGAAAGGAAACAACTGGTAATCTCCCTCCTAGAATTCCTCTTTGCATGACATGCATGATTTGCAACTAAAAATAGAACCTTCTATTTTACACGTGCCACCTATCTCCAAGTAGTTGACTTCTTCAAGTAATGGCTTTTAAACCAATCACTTAAGTTTTATAATTTAATTGATCGCTCAATTACTTTGTCGAAGGAAAGAAGAAAGAAGAGGAAAGCTGCAGTCTTGTCCTTTTTTATGTCTGCATGTAGCTGATTCTTTTGCCTTTGATTCTCACCAAATTAGACCTGGGAGCAGCTAGATCTAGAAACAACAAGTTGGATCTAGAAGCGGCTAGAATTTTGCCTTCGCCTTGTATTCTCTTTTATCCTTGAAGCTTTTGCAGTTCTTCTCCAGTACATGCATCAGTGCAATGTTTTCCATAAATAAATTTTTATTTTTAATTGCATATGAGCAATTAAAAATTCTGGAAAGCACTCCGAGTGAATGTAACTTCAATGAAGGTTATAACTGGAAGATTGGAAGCACATGCATAAGATCCTAGAAGAAATATTCTACGCACTGACTTCTACATGGGTTGCATCAGAAACAAGAGGATGAAGCCTTTGTGCCAGAAGCTTTTGCAATTATGAGATCTGGATCTAGATCTGGGCCTATTGACTTCAGCAAATCTAGAAGCTACGCATGATTCCGCTGAGCTTTCTCTTTCATCCCGCTTTGCCATGGCTGGAGCAATCTTTGTCTATCTTTGTCTGAACAATTCTTTTTCTTCTTATTTTTCCGGAATTCTTCAAAACGGGTGCAGATCTGGATAATTCTTCAGATTCAGAGGATATATTCAATGTATTGGACATTGATTAAAGCTCCTTTTCTTTTGTAAAGAACCTGTAACAAAGTCCTGTAATTAATTCAAACAAAGATGGCAACTGGACCATAAATAGTGAATTTTAATCATAAAAATTTGCATAATTTAAATTTGCTGCCCCAAAAATTGATGTTTTATTTGCATGCAAAGTGAGCATGAATTTTTCCAAATTCATCCTTATGGCAGCCCCTGCTTATGTAATCCTCATAAGTCTATAATTAACTATTGCCCCTCCTATTCCTGGCAATTAATTAATTAATTAATAAGCTTTCATCTTCAAATGGGGCGCCTATTTTGTGCATGCTCATTGCTGCCATTAAATAAATTAAATTTATTTAATTTTAGACTTCTGCTTCTAGTTAATTTTTTATAAATAGTCATGATCGATAAATAGTCAATTAATTAAATCAATTAATATTTAAAAAAGTATTATTTCTCTCCCAAATGGAGCACACTTTTTGACATGAAGGGGCTCCATTAAATAAATAATATTTATTTAATTTTAGAACTGTCTATTTCCAACTTCCTTTTGTCCACTTCCCTTTGTTGACTTTTCCACAAGCCTGGGTGCCAAAATTGGGTGAATAAATATTAACAAATATTTATTTAATGCATTATTATTCACCCAAGGTGGGTCGCACTTTTTGGAATAAGGAATTTCTATTTTTAAAAGTCAGATGACAATGGGATTATTTACCCTGCAAGGCAGCCTTGAAAATTCCATGATTCACTTAATTCGTTTGACTTTCATAATGGGCTTCGTTTTTTACTGCATGTTCCTTAAGCCTGAAAAACCTAATGTTACATAGTTTATCCCTAAAACTCCAAAGCTTTCCTAAAACTTTCAAAATAATTTCCAAATTGTTTTAGCTCTCCTATACTACCTCCAAATTATTTTTATCCTTTTTTTCCATCTTGGATAATGCACACCAGTCTTGGAATGGCTAGAATTATTCATTTCTAGGCCTATTGAAAAAATAGTTGCTGGAAACACTTCATGGTATGGGATGAATAGAATTGTTATCTCATTTCAAACATTAGGAAAATCTTGTTCAAAAAATTGGAGGCACTAAAAAGGTTCATATGGGCATGATACAAAATACAAATTGATCTGGAGAGGGTTTTGGGAAGACTTAGGAGAAAAAATTTCAATTTTGACTTACTTTTCATGCTTGAAAATTTGAAATTTTCATACAACACATTTGCATGACAAAAGTTGACTCTAGCTTTGGGAATTATTCTAGATCAAGCATAATGACTACAAGATAAGCATGAAATTTATAATATTAATACACCATATGGACTATTTCCTTATCTATTGGGCTATATGGAGTCACCACAGACATATACGACAAAACTTCCTTTACTAAACACACACATAAAACAAGAAACAAGCACGTAATAGGAAAAGGAAACACTAAACGAGAAATAAAACACACAACACAAGGGAAACACGAAATGATAAGTGAAACATCATAAATCACCTATGTACATGTGGGGGACAACCTGCTTTGATTGTAGCACTAATTTGGACTGACTACTTACCGGTAAATGGGCATCACTGAATTCCTTTCTTCTGCAAATACATTGACAGGATCACTAAAATATGAACCTCTCCTCAACTTCTTGAGAAATCTAACATGATTTCTAGTGTAATTTATCATCCAATCATTCATTTCATTGCCTCTATTTTTTAACCAATTTTTTTCATTATCTCAATGATTCTCAAGTTCGTTCCACTTGCTGATTTTCTACCGCTACTATGAAGATGATTCTTGATTAGACTTGATTCATCATTTTCATACAAAGACATTTTCTTCATTGTACATATACTTTATGACCACTGATTCCATGGGTTAATTCTCAATAGATGCTTCAAAATATCCATCATTATCACTAGCCTCTTGATTTCCTTTGTTTCTCACTTGGACCAAGAAATTATTTTTCTCATACTTCAGCTCTTTTGCAACATGTTGCCTTACACATTTTTCCATGTGCATTGCATCATCCTCTTGGAAAGATTGAATGATCTGTAAAGAATGATCTTAGAGGGGTATGTAATATGGATACTATCATCTTCTTCATATTTTCCATTTTGGGATTCATCATACATACTCATGGTGAAATAATATTTCTCTCAAGTAGAG
Organism: Taxus chinensis; assembly: GCA_019776745.2. Taxonomy (NCBI): domain Eukaryota; kingdom Viridiplantae; phylum Streptophyta; class Pinopsida; order Cupressales; family Taxaceae; genus Taxus; species Taxus chinensis. The sequence goes on along the minus strand of CM034152.1, from coordinate 622,346,422 downwards.
TGAACATTAAGATATTCAAGCACATTCTTATTTATACATCTCATGTCAATAAAGTTCTTTTTTTGAAAAAAATCATCCTCAAGACCATGCATCATTCCATCTATCCATTTTTATTTGATATTTTTTCCATTCTCATGAAAAGGGAATGAGCACAACAATGGATTTGAAACATTTACATTGTCGTTTTCTGAAATATTTATCACCGATAACTAGGAAGTCCATTTCTATGATGAAATCATTATCTTCTTGAATAAATTCACATTTAATAGGCAGAAAAAAAAATCCATTCTCATGTTTCTTATCATCTTCTTCCAATGAAAAAGAGAAGTATTTGTATTCACAATGATATTCATAGAATGGGAATCCATGTCAAACATTGAGAACGTGATTTGAAACATTGAACTAACCTGACAATTAGTTGTTAAACATCACTCTTTCTTCTTGATCCACATTACTCATCACTTCGAGATTTATTTATTGCAATTAAATATTCTCATGAGCATCATCAACATCCAGTGGAGCAACTTCATTTATGATCTCATCCCATATGATTAACTAAAATGCAAATATATGGACTTTTTAATCTAACTTATGAATACATATAGATGTAGTAAAGAAGTATGTAAATGACCCAAACATCTAATCTAATGAAAATAGAAACCATGATGTGTAAGAGAGAAGAGAAAATTACTCATCTAAATAGAATATGCTCATGGGATTGTGTCACAGAGGTGACTAGAGAATTAGGAAGTTGGAACGACTGTACAAACACCCCGAAAAGGATGGATCTAGGTTGTGTATCTAGACTGGAGTGCCTAGAGAGGAACTGGGGCACCTATATGTGCTCTGGCATGCAAAATGGGCACCCTAGTTTGTGTAAAATATTTGTAACTGATTTTACAGGTTCGGGAGATGGTTTGAAAACCTTTTTTTGTCTCATTAAGTTCACTATACTGCTTCAAATGTCATTGATATTCCAAGATGAATAGAAAGACCTGCAAAACCCTAAATAAGCATCAAATCCCTGAAAAAGAAAAATTCAAATGAATGGGTCAAGCTGAACTCATTTTCCACAACACTGGGCTTACTAACTAAGAGTTGCACTATATTTCAGACCCAAATGTAGTTCTATTAGGTGTGTGCATAATGTACCCTAGGTGTTCTTTTGTTAGTCACACTTTGTGAAGTAGAAAGTAATAACTATATGTAGAAAATATAATAGAATGTGTGCGTGGAATATAATATAATCCTCCCCCTATGATGTGTGTGATGTCGATGACCTATCATTGTGCCTTATAATAGAGCTATATGGATGCAAGTGATCTCTAATGCAATAGATGGATGTAACTCTATATGGATGATAGTAGTTACTAGTTCTTGGTCCCTCATTATGGTCTCATAACTTTATATCTATAGGGTTCTCTTGATCTAATTTTGTAATTAAACCTAAAATGGCTTACCACCAAAAAGATAAGAAGCTAAATAAGATAGAAAGTGTCCAAAAAGTGGAGGGAAAGTTCAAAAAATATTGAGGCACCCCTGGTGGGACCAAGGCACCCATGGGCTCCCTAGTACTAACCTCAGTGCCCTAGTTGAGGTTAAAATAACGTAAAGTGATGAAAGATGACTGGGTATGTAGGTGTAAAAGGTCAAAAATGATGAAATAAAATAAAATAAGATGGCCAAAAGACAGGGGTTAGTTAGAAATTTCTTCACACAAAAACCTTTTAAATAGTATTATGAGACCAGAACTAAATAATGTCTAAAGTGCATGATTTTGTGTCTACATTTTCCCTCACTTTATGTTGGTGAGCGTAAAGCTCAGTAACATAAATTAGATAGGATACATACCTAATGTCCATGAATATTGTAGTAGAAAATGCGTAGAAGGACTAGACAAAGTGTGGAATGACAAAAAGATGATGGAGCGTGGAAACTACAGATGAAAATACACAAAAAAAGTGATCAGAGTGAACCTAGGGCGGAAACATGTGTGTATTTGTTGATGTGTGTGATTTAAATGCATGGCTAGTATGGTGTGTTTGGTCATGAAGTGTTGTCGTTGTTGCTATTTCCCCCATTTGACTGCTTGTTTCTCATACATCTAGACCTGCAAGGAGAAAACGATCAAGTAGTCAAATATGTCTGTATGTAAAAATGCAATGTAAAAAGACACATGCATATGTATGTAAATGTAAATATGCAAATGAAAAAGTGTAAATGGAACATGTGCATTTGATCCATGTCGAGAAAGAGAGTGAAAAAATGATATCTTGTACTGCCAGAGTTTTTTGGGTGATTTGACGTTATAGGCCAAAGAAGTGTAGGGAGGAATTTTGGTGTATCCTCCAACCTCTAACTATTTCCTTGAATATATCTGAAGAGATATTTGTGTGTCCTGGTTTTTTGGGTGATCTGACGCTACTAGCCGAAGTAGTGTAGGTAGGCACACCCAATATAACCTCTGAGCATGTAACTACTTCCCAGAATGCTAAGGACACCATGTCCATTAAAATCCGTTGTGCACAAGGTTCGTAGACTGGTTTGAACCCACTCATTGTATGTAAACCCACGATGCGAAGGGCAAAAAGTGCACTGAATTGAACCGGTGTAAATGCGTTGTGTTATTATGTAAAACCCCAAATGATGCCCCCCCCCTCTTTAGCAGAGCATGTGACATCATTGATACAAAAATGCAACCCCAAAAGAGGACCAACATCATAAACTCTATAACTCCGCCCTACATGGGGAAAGGAGTGCATTTGGTAGAAACCAAGGCACACGTAAACAAGAAGGCTAGCCATAGACAAGTGTTAGTACTAACAAGAATGCATATAGAAAACAATGTGTAAGGTAGGCAAACAGCGTGAAAGCTACCAAGCAAAGCAAGAAACATGCAAGAATACAAAGTAAGCCACACAAAGCAGGCTACAAACATGGGACATCACTCATGATGTCACAAGACACACAAGATCATTAGGGCCACATATAAAAAACATGTGTGCATACCAAACAAAGGGCAAGACCCGACATACAATATCAAAAAATAGACAAATAAGTAAAAATAATATATAACCATGGGAAGTAAGTAATCCCTGCATGAACAAATGCTTGCACATGAAGCACTGATTAGCATGTTAGAAAGATAACTAGTATGTCAAAAGCATGTATAACCATGTAATATAGAGTGCTAAGTGAAAAATGAAACAATAACACCTGGTGAGAGATGAATGTAGATACCCCTAAAAACCGATGTAGGATGGGTAGAAGGAAAACATCTGCAATGCTATGTGGAAAGACATGTATCTGCGATCAAAACTAAGTAGAAGATGCATGAACTGTACATGTGTGTATGGTATAGATAAATGACATACAAGTAGATATAGCTAGTATGTGTAATAAAGCATGACCATGATACAAGTAAAAATGTAAGGAATAAAAAAAGTAACAATAGATATGTAACATGCTGTGGATGGGTGGAATGGAATGCAAGATGGAATGATAGGATCCGCATGCCCCATAAGTGAATGGAAATGTATGTAGTGTGGTTCATTTCATTTACCCCATCAGTAGTCAAGAATGAACCGTAAAAAGAGTGCTTCATTGAGAAATGGTCAAAATGTGTGTTGTGTCTAACATGCTGTGATAAGTGCGTATGTGTGGTGATGATATGTAACCTAGAGATGATGTGTGTGTGACCCTTATAGCCAAAGCGTATGTCACGACAAGATGATTGAAAGAGTGATGATGTAGCCTAAATTGTATATCGCTACTATATGAATAGAGGGAGTGGTGATATAGCCCAAAGCATATACCACTATAAGATGAAGGGATATGTGACTATTTAGCATAAATTGTATGTCTCTACCCTAGTAATTTTAGTCATTTTTATCTACCCTCAATATTACTTTCTACCCCCAAGTGCACAGACATATCACCGAACAGGTGCTGGGTGCTCACCCGAGGAACATGTGGGTGCCAAGCCCTTCCTTCATGTGAGAATTGTGAGAAGGATTTTCCATTGAAGAAGGATGATTTGCATAATAATAAGTACAAACATTTAGTTAAAAGTAAAACAGAAGGGGCAGCTTACAGATCCATATATTAATGCATTACAAAAACATAATAACAATGTAAAAAACATAATAAATGATATCTAAACCATGAAAGATCATATAACACAAGGGTTTGCACCATTAGACATGATATACATAACAAACCCTTATATATATTCATTGGTAGCCACATTACATTTAAAGGAGGTCATCACAGACCATACCTCTTAAATAACATAGACTTATTCCCTATAAGTATTCCCTGATGAGACATCCTATCTGTACCCTCCTATTTGGATCCTTGTTACAGATCCTAGTGCCATACAGAGGCCTATTACATCCTTTAGAAGCCTTAACACTAAGTTCTCTAATCCCTAACATTACTGCAACATTCGATTACTCAGTATTTTACTCTCCATGCATTCTCTTCCCTCTTTTTCACCTCTTTTATTTCTTCCGAGCATCTCTTTTTATAGGATCAACACCCACTACCATGCCTTACCTCCTGAGTAGATCGCATGCCAAGTGTCAATGTGGTCCTCCAATGGCGAATGCTTATCCTTTTGCAAACTCTCCACTTTTTGTAATGATTTTTCCTTGGAATATTCCTTGAGTGGAATATCCTTTTCTTGACCTCCAAGGTTCTAGACTAGCACCTTATCCACTCAGCACGCCTAGTCGGGCCACGTTTTCCCTCAAGTTCCTCTAGAATGCTGAATATTGCTAAGTCCTTTGAGCCCAAGGCTCTACCTTCCGTGTGCACCCTATTTTCTCCTAAATACATCTTAAACCTTTCTGTCATGTGTAGTTCTCCTTGTGTGCGCACACCCTTTAGTACTTGGCCAATATTCCAAGGCCCAACATCACCCCATACTAAGCTTTTTCTCTGTCATCAGAAACATCCTGTTTTTTTAAATAATAAAGAATAGAGGGACCCAAATAATTTGAACGAAGAATGAAAGAATGGAAGAAAGAAAGAATGGAAGAACTTGCTACTCGCTATGTCAAGAGGAGTAGGAAATCCTTCCTTACTGTCACCTCAATATTCTCCCAGGCATCCACTTCACCCTGCACCTACTAAAGTAGGTCACCCACTAGAGTTCTCACCTCCTCAAAGATAAATTCATCACCCTTAACATTCAACATATCTACAATTCCTTCTAGCTACTTGCTAAGGTCGTCTAGTGCATCCATTCTACGGGTGATCTATGGATACAACTCATTAAGCCGGTTCATAATCGAACCCTGCAAGGCTTCGATAGATTCCATATTCTTCTCAACCTTGGCTAGGATTTTATCTCGCTCCACCTTGTTTCCTTTATTCTTCTCTTGGATCTCTTTCAAACCCGCCTCATGTGTAGCAACTAGTATGCTTGCTACCTTGTCTCTATCAGTGTAGTTATCATACATGGCCTCAACCATTTATGCGGAGGTCTTCATAGCAGCAAGGAGCTTGAAATATTGAGTGATTTTTTCCCCAATGATTTAGTTTCTCTTCCTCCTTCTGGTGCACCAATGCCCCCTTTTCTGATCCAATATGAGCAGCCGCTTTTCCATGGTGAGGATGTGGGTTAAGTCTTCCAAGCATTGTGAGGTTGACTCATAATTTTTCTTAGGCAAGGCTAGGTTTGGGTGCTTCAAGATTATGGTGTCGATAATCATCTCTATCTTCTTATATACCTCACACACCTTCTTGTTCTCCTCCCTCAATTCATGCCTTAATTGTGTGCTGATCAGCTCCTCCTGCTTCAAATCCTTTCTTTTCTCAATGATTTCTTTGTTCTTCTTCTCTAGTTAATCCTCTGAGACCCTTACTCTGTCATTCCTCCCAAAGATTCTCACCTCAACCTCCACTGACACCTTGTTGAGTGTGTTATAGACTTTCTTATTAGATAACTACTGAGAATTCACTAGAGGGTTCACTCGCTTAGATTCTGGTATCTTCATCAACACTTCTTGGTTGACTTTGAACTCTGACTCATAAACATGGGACTCAAAAGCCCAAGATAACATCTTTCTTGTACGAGGGTATGCACCCTCTTCTTTAAATGAAGACCATGTAAGGATTTGGTTAGAAGGTACAATGCTTTAGAAGCACGTACGCAATACCTTATTTGGATCATTGATATAACCCATTCCTTCCACTTGTGCCACTACCACACACCTTTTCCTCCTGTACATGCTGCCTTAGGAAAGCTTACCGTCAGGTTGGGATCTCTGCCCATGCTTCCATATTCCTTCTCTACACTCTCCTCCTCTTTCTCCTTGAGCACTTCATCAGTGTTGTGATCCACCTCCTGTTCCACAAAGTACTTTATTATTCCCACTACCTCCCTTTCTGTGGTATATTCTATCTTCTCCTTGGTCAGGCTTTAGGTCCTTTGATATTTGGTGTTTACTTCCTCACTTCCCCCCTTTCCATGAGCGCCTTCTTCGTCCTCATCCTTCTCTTCATCCCCTTCATCTTCTGAGTCATGTACATTCGTACACGGGATGGTCTTGAGCATCTTTGCACTCGTCGTTGTCCCTATCACCCTTGTAAGCCTCTAGGCTCTCCGTTTCTTCTGAATTTTCCTTTTCTGCTACTTTTTTCTTCTTCCTAATTGGTGATTCTCAGTATAGGAGATTCTTCCTTCTCTTCTTCAGTAGGTGACTCCTTCCTTTATGGAAATCCTTCTTTTTTAAGGGGATTTTATTTCTCTGGCACCTCCTCTTCAGGTGTATTTTATTTTTCCTCCACGAGGGACTTATTTCTCCGTGCACAAGTGCTTGGATTTGCACTCAACTATTGCGCTCCTATAGATTTCCCTTTCTACATACTTGGTGCCTTTTTCTCAAGAGCCTCCTCCCTTTCCCTCTTCCTTGATGCGGCCTTATTTCTTGTGGTAGGGTCTTATGGGATTGAGACATCGTTTTCCACATAGGTGCCCTCATCATATTTTGGCCTTATGCGTATGTATACCCTTTCTGTGATTCTTCAAGCAACAGGCAAGGTTACTGGCTTCAACATGTGTACGTCATGGGAGACATAATTATCCACATAGGCGTGATTCTTTTGGTGTATCAGAGTCTTGCATAGCTTGTGGTAGTCTTGGTCCACTGTGATGAGATCGAACCTTAGCCTTTTTCCTCCTTGAAGTGGTTGACCCCGGCTTAGAAGTATTGTGCAGTGAAGGAGAAAGGTAATTTGCACCATGGGCTCTTGGTGTTGTTTTCCAAAGTGAACCTACCAATACAAAAATGCTGGTATACTACAAACTCGGCTTCTCCTTGCACTAGAGCTAGAAATTTCTCTGGTATTATCCACTGGCCCCGAATGCATCACACATTTGCTTATACCATTTCTCCAGGCGTGCCTTGTGGGTGTCCGTCATTGTTTCGAAAGTATACTTCTGAAATCACTTGGCAGGGGAGGGGTTCTCATCTAGGTACTTCCATAAAAATTTATTTGGCCCATCAGGCACTCCAATTTTCAAAAATATGATGGTAAGGAGGACATTCCAAAACATAATTTTCTCCCCATCGTGCGTGGAACTGATGATCTCCTCTACTATGAATGCTGAGAGGTTGTAGATGGTCCCCTCCGAGATATTTTGGCAAACGTTCAACCATGCCTTATTGATTTGGGTCCATCTTTCCTATCTATTTAGTTTTGTGACCATGCATGTGACCATCCTCATTACATGGTCTGAAATCATAGCAGGCCTGTCGAAGTACCATAGGGGAGCCCTTACTTCGTAGTAATATGCTTCCTTAGTTTTCTTTATGGCCTCCTTGAATCACCCAAGTCATCATCAAATGAAGTCTCACAAGGCAAAAGTAAGACCAGTAGATTTGGAGATCATTTGGGGAGTTATTCTCATCCTTTGTCACTTACTAAAAATAGAAAGTGGTCTTCATGCATGCGCGACATTAGCTACAAATAGGTATAACTGGTCAGGTTTTCCGAAAGGTGAGAGGAACACAGTCATAAGAAGTAATGCAAGTAACTATGGCCGGTTGAGGCTAGGAAAATCTTTACCTTGTACTTCATTTTCATAGATGGGCATTCCAGTCTGGTGTCCTCTGTTAGGAATAAAACTTAGCTTAATTCATCATTAGTTGATATTTGAATGCATGTAATAAGTTAAAGTATTTAATTTAAATACTTTTAAACTTATGTCAATAGGTATTAGTTATCCTTAGTTGTTAGTAAACTAAGTGATAGTGTTCTCATCCCTATGTTTGTGAGATCATGTTCTATCTTGCATATTTTGTTCCCGGATGATTTCCACGAGGGGCAATAGGGGCAGTTAGGGGCAATATACTATTCCTACATATTTTCTTAGATTAGGTGATTTATTTCCATATATTGTGGATAAGATAGAAGTTTTCCAATATCTATAAATATTATAGCTCTCTCATTTGTTTGTAATGTTTGATTTTGATAAAAATAAAATACACAAGCATCGTCTTGTTTCTTGTGTAAAGATTCTATGTGTCAAATATTTTTTTCAAGTATTCATTGTCAAGATTTGGTATCAGAGCAACATTCTGATCCAGGGAAAAGTGTAGGAAGTTTATAGGGAGATCTTGGAGAAATTTCAGAGCTTGGAGGAGCCATAGATGCCCCCAGCCATTTCACAACTCCTACCAAAATCCACACCCCAGTTCATAGATTTATTTGCAGTTGAAGAACACCTAGAGTGAAATCATAGACCCTTGCAGACCTAGATGAAATCTGTTGTTGTAGAAGGTGATATTGTTTCATTCTATGGTATTTTTTAATTTTTTTTACCTGTACCTGCAAACCTATACCTAATTTTTTTAAAAAAAATTGGAAGCTTTTTTAAAATATATATATACAATATTTTTGTATTGTGGGAACCCAAGCTTTTCAAGCTTCCCACATAACTTCTCCTTCCTCTTTTTTGTGCTCTGTCTTTTCATATATTTGGCAAGATAATTCTACGTCCTTGGTGAGAAGATCTATATCCAAAGTGATCTTCCCGAAGCCTCCAATCAACCTGGATATTGCATTCACAGATCAAGAGCATTCAAGAGAAGAAGAAGACATTCCTACAAAATATTTAGTGTCAAAAGCTGTAGGGGAAATGAAGGAAGAATAAGCTGCATCCCAGGAAATATACCTGCGTGAAGCCAAATACAAGAGAAGACAATAAATAAGAAAAAAGGTAGCCAAGGTTTATTATAACGCTTAGGCAAAGCGATTGAACCACAATTGTGCCCTAAAATAGCACCACGCATGAGCCACGTAAGAACGTAATCCATGTTTCATTTTAAAAAATCTACTTTTAATTTTTTTTTTTTCCATTTTTTGGATTTTGCGAAAAAAATTAGGAGTAGAAAAAAATTTCTTTTTTTGGAAAGGGGTCTGGAAAGACATTGAAATTAGAATTTAAAAAAGTCATAACTTTCAACTGGTACCTCGGATTGGGGTGCCGTTTTTTTTTAAAGTGTATGGTTTTGTCAATATCTACTTCTTGGTACTAGCTTTTAATAAGCTTTATTTTGTAAAAAATGAAAAAATTAGATTTTGCTTGTATTTCAAAAGAGGAGAAAGAGTCCAAAAAAATTTAAATATATATTTTCAAATCGGCCAAGAGAGCCATTTTATATTCTACAAAATCACCCACAAAGCCAAATTTGTAACAAGGATCCAATAGTGCCAAAAATTCATTGTACATGGCTGAAAAAGGAGCCCAAACTAAATAAAATAATATTTTTGGGGGGGGGGGGGGTGTGCATGCTTTAAGGGGGGAAAAGTGTTCAATTTTGTCTTATACTATTTACCACTTTTCACAATGGCCGTAATTACAGACACCAAAATTATTTTTGCCAGATTATCAAAGTTTGTGTTCTGATAATCATCCAACATGGAAAATAAAAATTCATGCACAACTTGATTTTAAAAATCAATGGTCTGTTGTTTCTGATACATTAACAAGATCTGCAACAGATGTTACACAATAAGCTACATTTGATCACGCAAATCAAAAAGACAAAGTTAATAATATTGTTTAGTGTTTCAGATGAGGTACAACCTCATATTCATGAGATCACAACAAAAAAAGAATCTTGGGACAAGTTGAAAATAGTATATGAGTCCACAAACTAAGAACACAATACTTCATCTCTAGAGTCAACTATTGAACTTGAAGACGCAACCAACTGAGAAAGTTGAAATGTTTTTGAGAAGATTAGAAACTTTGTGTGCTTCACTTCAAGCTTTGGAAGAAAAAGTAACCGACACATCACTCATGCCTATAATATTGAGAGCTCTTCCTCCTTCTTATAGGATTTTTGTGACCACGTTAAACATTACTGGTCAAAAAACAACTTTTGAAGAGTTAGTGAATATGCTACAACAAGAGGAAGCTATTCACTCAACTACTAAAACTGAAGAGCAGACACTTTCTTCTAATCAAAAAGGAAAAAAAAATAGGCTAAGTCTAGTAAACAACCTCATAAGCAAGGTAATACTTAACAAGGCCAAAAGGACCAACAAAAATGTCTTATTTGTGGTCGAAAAGGACATGAGTTACAAAATTATTGGTACAACACATTCCAACAAAGGATCATCAAGTGGTAAAAAGATTAATTACAAACAAACAAAATATGGCCAACAACTAGAGTAAACAAGGACAAAATAATCAAAAGTGGAAGAAGAAACCAACTGAACAAGGAAATGTAGCCGAAACAAGAAGATCAATTTGATGATGATGACTCCCTATATTTTGTACACAGTCAAATGAATTATCCAATTCTACAAATCAAATTTGGAATGTTTACTCGAGTGCAACTCAACACATGTACATGAAAGAATTTTTGGTTCTTTACAATGAGTAAAAAACCCACCAAAAATCATGTCTCTTTAGGTGATGATACATCTTACAATGTTGAAGGCATTCGATCCATTTCACTACCACTTGGGCAACATAATTGTAAAATTACAGATGTTTTTTATGTCCATGGTTTAACAAAAAATATGTTATCCGTAAGTCAATTATTAGATCACTATCTCAAAATTGACTTTGATTGTAACAGGCGGTAAAAAAGATGTGCCTTATTCAAGATAAGTTGCATGAAGCTCAAAAATTGCTACAAAATATTCAAATGTGGGAAGAATGTTTCAATTGGATTTTTTTCAACAAAATGATCAAGCACTTGTAGCAAAGGATACATCATCAGTTAAACTATGGCATCAAAGACTTGGACATGTCAGTTTTGTCTATCTTGAGACACTTTGTCGATACAATATGGTTAGAGGTTTGCCACTTATAAAAAAGGGTGCAAATAAATATAAACATTATTTGGCATGGAAAACAACATAAAGAACCATTCAAACATAGTACATTTCAGGCTAAGGAAAGACTTGATTTGGTGTATACCGATATGTGCAGACCAATGAGACCTAGCCACTCTGGGTTTCAATATTTCATGCTCTTTGTTGATGATTTTTCAAGAAAAATGTGGATATATTGTCTTTATGCAAAAGATCAAGCTTTTGAAACTTTCAAGAAGTTTAAATCCCTTGTTGAAACAAAGTCTAGTAGGAAAATAAAAACACTCCGCTCAGATCGAGCGGGAGAATACACCAACAATGAGTTTAACGATTTTTTAGTAAACATGTGGCATTCGTCATCAAATGGCTCTTCCTCACACACTACAACAAAATGGTGTTGTTGAAAGGTGAAACCATACCATCATGGATATGGTGCAATGTATGATTGATGATGCAGGTTTATCAAAACAAAATTGGGCCGAAGCAGCTAAAATGACAGTCTATTTACTAAACAGAGCTCCCACTGCAACTCTTAATGGAGTAACACCACAAGAAGCATGGTCAGGGCATAAGCCATCTATTTCACACCCTAGAGTTTTTGGATGTAAAGCAAGTATACACATTCCTAAGAAACAAATAACTAATCTTGATATGAAATCAGAAAAACTTATCTTCTTGGGATACAATGATGAAGCACTTGGCTACAAACTTATGGATCCAAAAAAAAGGAGGGTATACACTAGTCAAGATATTGAGTTCTTTGAAAAGAAAGAAGCAAATGCTCCTTCCATATACTCACGTGATGAAAAAATCATCCCTATAGTGAAAATAGAGGATGGTGATCACTTTGATGATGACAGTGATGATGGGGAAGATAATGAAATTCAACCTGCCACAGGAACCACAAAAAGTATGCCTAAATGGTATACAAGTATGATTAGAGATGCAAAATTGGACAGTGACCCCAACACATCTACCACTAGAATGAGGACTTCATATGGCACGAAATGAGGTCAATTTGGCCTCAATGGGTAAAGTTATTGAAACTATTGATCCTTCCTCATTTTTAGAATCCCTACAGTCTAAACCTTGGAAAGATGTTATGGATGTAGAATATAAGTCACTTATGAAAAATAATACATGGCAACTTACAGATCTTCAACCAGGGAAAAATCCGATTGGATGCAAATGGAGCTTCAAAACGAAGTACAAAGCAGATGGAAAATTTGATAAACATAAGGCTAGACTAGTTGCTAAGGGATATGCTGAAAAAGAAGGCATTGATTATGAGGAGACATTTACTCCCACAGCTAAGATAAAAAAATTCAAGTTAATATTTTCTCTAGCTGCACAATTTGGTTGGAAAATACACCAAATGGATGTGAAAAGTGTATTTCTTAATGGTGATTTACAGGAAGAAGTTTACATGACTCAACCAAAAGGTTTTTTCATCCCAGGTAAAGAGGAAAAGGTATGTAAACTCATAAAATCACTATATGGTCTAAAGCAGTATTTTATGGAATGGTAAATAAAAATCAACGAGCATCTCATTCAACATGGATTCAACAAGAGTCCATACGAGCTTAATCTCTATCTCAAAAAGTAAGGGGGGATATAGTGATCATTGTAGTACATGTCGATGATCTAGTCATCACAGGAGGATCAGTGAGGATGATTGAGTCAACAAAGAAAGATCTAACATGATCATTCGACATGACCGATCTCGGGCTTCTGTATTATTGTCTTGGACTTGAAGTTTGGAAAAGAGAAAACCGTATCTTTGTGTCAAAATTGAAATATGCCAAGACAACGCTTGAGAAATTAAATATGATGGATTGTAAGTGATTTTCCACACCTATGGAGACAAGACTTTAACTGTCTCGAACAGATCCATCACCACAAGTAAATACAACTCTCTATTGGTAGTTGATTGGGAGTCTCATCTACTTGACTTACACTAGGACAGATATCAGCTATGCAGATAGCTATCTTTCACGGTTCATGCAAGAACCTAGGGTTTCTCATTGGAAAGCAGTGAGGTGGATACTGAGGAACTATGGACTATGGCCTAGAATACAAGAAGAATAAAAACTTCTTCTTGACAAGATATTCAAATTCAAATCATGCAGGAAACATAGATGGTAGAAAATCCACTTCAGGATTTGTATGCTTTTTAGGATTTGGACCGATATCAAGGGGGAGTAAGAAGGATACTTTTGTTTTAAGATCCTCCACAGAATCATAATATCGTGCAGTAGATGGAGTTGTCTGCGAAGCGATATGGCTTCGACGTATACTTGAAGGATTGGGAATACCACAGAAAGATCCAACTATCCTACATTTTGATGACGAAGGAGTAGTAAAAATTGTTCGGAATCAAGTTTTTCATGAGCACACCAAACAGATTGAGGTGTAGGTACATTTCATTTGTGAACATGTTCAGAACAACAACATTCAGCTCCAATATTTCCCAACAGATATGCAACGTGCAAATGTCTTCACAAAGTCACTTGCTCGAGGTAAATTTGATGGTTTTAGAGAATTTCTCTCCTATTCACTTGAGACCATGCTGAAGTAAGGGCGGGAATGTTAGGAATAAAACTTAACTTAATTCATCATTAGTTGATATTTGAATAAATGTAATAAGTTAATGTATTTAATTAAATACTTAAAACTTATGTCAATAGGTATTAGTTATCCTTCGTTGTTAGTTAATGCATCCTAAAATTCAGTGATACAAATCCAACAGGACCCTAGATGTGTTGGCACATCACTCAGCCTAAACTGAGTGCTCACCCAAAGCGCGCAAAGGTACCAAGTCCCACTTTAGGGTTATTATTGTAGGATGTTAGCATGATGAAGACTTAAGAGATACATATAGTTCTATTACTAACACATCATTCCACAGAGCATACCATATCTATACCTAAGGGAGAATAGAATTAAGTATTAACCATGATGAGATAAAAAACATACTAGATTCAGATACAGACAAAACTAACACTTAGATTCATTCAATATCCTCCATTATATTCAATGTAATAAGTATATAGAAGCTTCATTATAATAACATTAGCATGCGTGTAACAGATTTAACAACATATCTCAGTATATATCCCCTCTCTTTCTATTACACAGTTTACTACATATATATAAGGGTGGGGACTTTCCCTTCACAGCTTATCCATTCCAAAAATAGGCTGCATGCCACTACTAGCCACGCAGCTTTACAAAACTAGCCACACATATAAGTGTGCTGACAATAGACTACTACTAGCTAACCGACAGTAGCTGATCTATTTCTAGCTTATGTCCATGCAAAGTGTTTCGTATCCGATCCTCCAAGAATAGCTAATGCGTTATGCTCACATCTCTACCTCATTTGTGTGCTCTACACACCATCTCTAAAAATAGACCTTCATGAGCAAAAATGGCTAAGTCCCGAAAAGTTGAAATTTTGTTCTACGTGTGTGTTCTCCCTTTATGTTCGCACCTTTGAATATGACTTGTTTTCCCACACGGACTTCTTGTGTGCTTTATGTCAAGTGTTCTTTGAGCAACATTACCCCGCACTAATTTCATTGTCACCCCAACAATGGTAATCTCCAAAGCTGAAGTAAAGAATTGAAGAATGGAAAGAAGTAAAGAATAGAAGAATGAAAGAATGTTTTTACTCTGCAATCTCTTCTTCTGCAACTTGAACAACTAATTCAAGATATTCCTATTTTATTTTAGCCTCCAAGGTCTGCCACTTAGTGAGTTCTTCCTTTTCTTTTTCTAGAATGTCCATAGCAATGGACTCCAGTTCATCTTTCGCGATCTCTCCTTTCTCATTTTGTAAGACCAACACAATTTTAGACATTATAGTCATCCTCCCCTCTAGTAAATCCATCTTCTGCGCAATGAGATTCCCAAGCTCCTCCACTCGATTCTTGTGTGGTTCTTAGGCTGCTACCAGGGCCTCACACTTTTGTTTAACCATTGATAATCTTTCCATGTGGCCCAATTTTTTGTCCTTCATCACTTTCTGGACATCATTGTTCTCTTCCAAGGTTTTAATGTTAATGAGCACCTCTAGAGTTGTGTAGATGTTCAAGGCTTGGTCCTCTTTCTTCAATTCTTCTTGCAGTGCTTGCAGTAGTCCTTCATATGATGTAATCTTTCGCATCACTAAAGCATTTTACCGCTCTACCTCTTGTGTTGGATCCTTTGGTGGTGGCATGCGTAGAGGTTAATCTTCAAGCACTAGGTTCACCAATGTACCTACATAGTGTATTGCCGAAGGAAATGTCTTTGGTACCTTTGGCTCTAAGTGTGGCCTAGATCTTATGATATTGTCACCAATTTCCTTTGCGATGCTAATAAATACATATTTATTTTTATGTGCTAAGTATTTTTCTTGCATTATGCACGCTATTTCCCCATCCTTAGTTTTAATCTCTTCCCTGAGCACCCTAATTGTGGTAGCCTTGTCCATATTCTGCCTCGCCACCTCTGTTGAGTCTTTCACCAATGCATTGCTTACCTATTCATCTGACATGACAGTAGGTTTTATCATCATGTGTCTAGCCTGAGGTGTTTCCTTCAACCTCCTCAATATGCATGAATCCTCACATACATCGAAATTTGGCTCATCCATGTGTGTGTGCATAGACCATGATAATTTCTTCCTTGTGTGCATTGTAGCCATATCTTCATCCATTAACACCCATCCATATAAGTCCTTTTGTGACAGTGTGCTCTAGAAATGGGCGTTGACAATTTTACTTGTGTCCTCTACATAACCCATGGCTAGTGGAATGTGCTCTCCACTTGTTCTTCTAGACCTTGGTTGCTTAGGAACTTGAGCCTCCAAATTTGGGACTTGTGCCTCCATGTCCTAAGCATTCTTTGTACTTGTCTCATCTATTCCCTTTTCCTCCTCTTCTCCTTGCTTTAGTTCTTCTACGTTCTCTGTAATTGTAGGAGAATTAGGCATGCTTTACTCTTATTCTTCCGCCTCCTCATTCAACTTCAGTTTCCTCCTCCTTTTCACGGTTATCTCCTTCTTTGGAGAGAGTCTGGGTGATTTGTGCATTGTTGGTGGAGTAGCACCTTGGGTTCTTGTTCTCTTGAACACTCTCTTAAATTTGTGCTCTCCTTGGACTGCATCCAAGTCCTCATTATCCCCCTCTTGTGGCTGAGGTGGTGTAATGGCGCACTCACCTTCACCCTTGTTTGTAGGATGTCTTATACCTCTATGCTCCAAACCACCACTATCCTCACGCTCATCCTCCTCATCCTCCACTTCAATTGGCTCTGTGGGCTTAGGCACTGGGATGTTCTCCATCGTGTGCTTACCCTTTGGTGGTGTTGGAAGTGCAAACTCATCTTCCACATACTTGTTATTCTCCAACTTGAGTTTTAGTTAGAGGTACACCAATGCTTCCCCAATATCTCTCACAACCAAGCTTATTGGTTTGATGCTCAATACATCTGAAATGAGCCTTTCAATATATGCACCCCACCCTAGATAAAAATACTTCTTCCTTAGCGTGTGGTAGTCACAATCTACCTTGTCCACATTGAACGTGAGGTGCCGCGCATCTGAGAACCTATGTACTAACGCCTAGAAGTACCTTGTTGTGAAGGCATATAGCAACTTACACCAAGGGATCCATGCTTCATCCTTCATGGTGAACTGCGCTATGCAAAAATGCTTGTATATAGAGAACTGAACTACCTTTCCAACCACTAAGGTAAGTCCTTGGGGATGCGCCATTCTTCTTCAAAGGCCACGTGATGCCTATTGTACCACTTCTCAGCCCTTTTCTTGACCTATTCTATCATGGATCCTTCACACAAGTAATTTTTTAAGTGTTATGCAGGTGACTTGTGCTTCATGGGATACTCCCATATATTCTCTTTTGGTCCATCAGGTACTCCAATCTCCATGAACACCAGTGACAACAGAACAACTCCAAAGTTGATCCTTCCTCTTCTGAGTGCTTCCTCAACAATAGTTTCTACAATGTAACATGAAATATTGTAGACTACCCCTTCAAACATCTTTTTAGCAATGTACAGCCACATGGTATTCACTTGTGACCACCTTTCCTGATCATTTATCTTTTTAACAAGATGTGTGGCTACTTGCATAATTAGATATTTCTTCAGTTTATCAATTTCCATGCCACACGGACCCTTCATGTACACCAACTCCTTTTTGGTCTCCAATATTGTGGCCTTGTCTGTTAGATCATCTCGCAAATATTCTCCTGTTCCCTTCAATCCCGTTACCGTGGAGATGAGTGCGGCTGAAATTATGGCTCTACATCCTGCAAAGTAGAAAAAATCTTCATGCACTCTTCTCAAAAGCCACCGGTAAAAGGGCCCATATTTCCCAAAGGAAGGGAGTTTGTATAGCTAGTAAACTCCTATCTTCTTCAAGAGCTTCTCGCCAACATCTTCATATGTCGGCATGTATTCCACCGTGCGTTTATTTGCCTTTGTGTTCAACAAGGCATCGAGCTCCTTCTTATTCTCTGTGGTACAATGGTTGTACTCACTCACCTTGTTTTTCCTTATGTGAGAATCCCACTCTTGGCCTATGATAACCCCCTCTAGATATTACATTAGAAAAATTACTTTCGAGAGCCATCTCCTCTTCTTCTTTGACCACCTTCTTCTTTCCCTTCACTCCTGTTATAGCTGCTTTCTTGGGTGTCATTTCCACCTTGCAATCCTTTTTAGATACTTGCCTCTTGAATTCTCCAATGTGTGAATCAAACCCTAGCTTGATTTAGTGTGCCCTAGGTGAAATCGCGTGCCCTTGCTCCTCTCTATGACCTTTTTTTATTCAATACCTTCACCACCGGGGACACAAGCTCTTGTTGCGCATAGATGTCTTCATCGTGAATACTTACACACCTCTCCCACCTCAATTCGATCACTCGGCTCTTCACCCTTAGCTCTTTTTCAAATACTCTTAATCGCAATGGTAAAAATGAATTCGCATCCCATCCTTATATAGATTTTTAAATTTGTAATGCATTCATTGCTCCTTCACCTACTAAATATCCTCTCATTAATTGATAAATTCCATCCTTTCCGCGTGTTACATCTTCGCACCCCAGCTATAAACTTCTAGCATGCCTTCCTACCCTCTGGTCACAGACTTCTCTTCAGCACACTTCCTTGCACCCGCGTACCTCATCACTGCACCTTCCACTAGTAGTTGTTATGGCCTCTGCTTACCTTGTGTTATATTGTCCCTTAATTCATCTCCATCGTTGGTCACTTTTTAGAAGCAACCCTTTGACTTGAAGAGCACCCGTAGCAACTTATTCCTTTCACTTTTCAATTCCCATTATTTTTTACCTAAATATTGATAATCCACCCCACACTAAAAGTACATGCAGTCCTCTGTGCATAAACATGTTTCATATAGTAATTAGCTCCATGCGCACAAGCACGCTTATTACACAAGAATAAAAACTAAATTGACCAAGCATAGTGATAAATAAGGAAATACTACCTTATTACAAACACCAAGAAGACTTATTTATAATAGGGCTTCAACCTACTCCCGTTGAAGTAACTAGGTAGTTGTGTTCCATCAAGGGATTCTAATTGGTAAGCATCTGTTTCAAAGATGTAAGTGATAACAAACGGCCCCAACCAATGTACCTTAAGTTTTCTTGGATGGCGTAAGAAGTAAGAGTCATAGAGAAGCACCATTTGTCCAATCTCAAACTTCTTGTCCCTTATGTTTATGTGATGTCATGATTTCTACCTGGCCTTTTCTTTCTTCTGACTCCAACATGCTATGGCTCATCGCTCATCCAACTGAATTATCTTTTCAATCCGTTCTTCTAAAGCTTGCTCATCAACTAGACCTCCAGCGTGCGCAATATGCAAAGAAGGTAACATAAATTCCATAGGAAGAACAACTTTTGCACCAAACACTGACTGAAATGGTGTTGCTTTGTTCAACCTTTTATATATTGTTTGATATGCCCAAAGTACCGCGGATACTTTATCATCCCAATCATTTCTTCCAACATCACATATTTTTTGTCAATGTTTGGCCCAAAATTTTGTTGAAAGCTTCCACAGTTCCATTTTCCTGAGGATGATAGGGTGTAGTCTTATGGTGTGCAATCATGAACTCATCCAATAAAAGTTTGATTGTCTCATTAAGAAAATTTGTGCCCCTATCACTAGTCAAACTCAAAGGACATCCATACCTTGTAATAATATGTTCCCATAGAAACTGAGCTGTTGTAGCCACTATATAGTCCTTTGTAGGTGCTTCTTCTACCCATCTTGTCAGATAGTCTAAGCAAGTTATAATGTAGCGTGATCCAGTTCTACGTGTAGTTGGTGAAATAGGACCCAAAAAATCTATAGCCCATTTCTCAAATGGTTATGCACTAGTAATAGGTCTCAGAGGCATTTCATCTTGCTGACTTGGTCTTCTAAGACATTGACAATGATCACATGCCTTGTAAAATTCCTTATAATATTTATACAGGGTCTCCCACCATAATCTAGCGAGTAGAATCTTGCATGCTGTGGCATCACCTGCATAGTGGCCACCTACAATTCCACTATGAGCTTCTTCCATAATACACGTGTGCTCATGTTCCAGTACACAACAGCGTAATACCTCATCGCAACCCAATTTGTACAAGTCACCACTAATTAACATATAAGGTGCGGCGTGTATAGCAAGTTATTTCTTCTCCAAGGATTTCATTCCTTTTGGTGTCATCCCTGTGCGTAAAAAGACAACAATGTCCTCTAGTTTTGATGGCGCGTGTTGTAACATGTATAAATGTGCATCTAGCATGGTAATCTCAATTGCTTGTGCTTCTTCTCTTGACTGTATTCTTGATAAATGGTCTAGTCCATAATTACTTTTTCCTGGTTTTACCACAACTGTGAAATCAAATTCTTGAAATAAGAGCACCCATCGACATATGCGCCCTTGTAAAACATGTTTATTTACCAAATACTTCAATGCCATATGATTTGTATAAAAGATGAATGGTGTAGCTAGTAGGTACTAGCGGAATTTATGTAGCACATAGATCATTGACAAAGCTTCGCACTCTGTACAGGTGTAATTTTGTTTTGCATGAGTCATCTTTCTACTAGCAAAATAGATAGGATGATCTACAATACCTTCTCCAGGTTGTGCTAACACCACGCCAATGCCCATGCTAGAGGCATCAACATGTACATGAAATGGTTTGTCTCATGTAGTCATTTTTACACCCACCAAAGACCAAGGGAATCCCATGCACATCAGCCTATCACCCAGTGGGTGTTGGGTGCTCACTTGAGGCATACGTGGGTGCCGAGTCTCTATTTTATGTGAGTTAAGTGGGAAACCATCATCTATGTCAGGAACTTAATGAATAAAGGTGGAAATGAGACATACAATCATCATAGGGCTCAGAACAGCCTGTAGACAAATGTATTCATTCCAAATAGAGGGTACTTACAGATAATAGATAGAACTACAGCAAAAAGGAAAATGCATAAGGATTTACATATATTCCATAACATCCATGAACAAAAATGAAAATATATAGATATGAACCAAATCAATTACATTCATACTCATTCATGTTTGTAACCTCATTACATTCAATGGATCCATTAGACTACCACAACCTGACCAGACCGAAGTCATACATCAGGGATCGTGTCCTTCATCCATACAAAGAAAAATTTATATCCCATCCCCTTAATACATTACGCCCTTATGTAGCCTCTACCCAATCCCACAGATTTCTCACAGTATTTCTGGAGAGCTCTGCTCTCTATATTCTCCTCTATCGTATACCTGATCTCCTCTTTTCTTCTGCGAGCACTTGTATTTATAGGCATCCCAGAGTGCCAACTCATCCTTCTATGGCCTCAGATCCAGCACCAAGTTTCTAAATGTGGTCCTTCATGGGAGCATGCTCCTTCATATCTGAGCTCTCCACTCCTTGTAACGATGGTCTTCTAGAATCCTCTATTGCTAAGCATATTCCTTTCGTGGGCATCACGTTGTCAGGCTAGCACCGTATCCACTCCTCATTTTCTGTCGGGTCACGCTTTTCTCGTGTCCTGCTCGATACGCCAAATATGGCTAAGTTGTAAAACTTTAGCCTTGTCCACACATGCACTATGGGTTTTCTTAAACCCTATCTTGTGTGCCTTTTCCTTACGCGCCCTTCTTCAACAAGGCCTTGTGCGCCTACACGCCTTTTTGTACTTAGCCAATATTTTGGGGTTCCAACATCACCCCACACTACGCCTATTCTCCGTTCACGAGCAAACTTCTCCAATGAATAAAAAATTACAGTATGTTTCAGAAGAATAAAATAATTTGGGAAGAGTAAGAATAAGGGGATGAAGGAATGGGAAAGAATAAAAGAATGTAAGGGTAATTATTACTGCAAAAGGAGTGGGAAGTCCCTTTTTAGGTTGGCCTCTAGCGTGTTCCAGGCATTTACTTCATTCTGCACTCTCTGGCAAAGGTCGCCAACTAAGGTGCTCGCTTCCTTAAAGCTTAACCCATCTCCCTGGGTATTCATAGTCTCAACTACCCCTTCCAATTGTTTTCCCATGTCCTCAAGTGCGTCCATTCTTCTTGTGATTTATGGGTACAGTTCCTTCAACTGGCTTTTGATTGAACCCCTTAAGGCTTCAATGGCCTCAGATTTATTTTTGACCTCGGTAGGGATTATGTCCCTTTCCACCCTATTTCCCTTATTCTTTTCTTGAAACTCCTTAAGCTCTGCTTCGTGAGTGGAAAATAAGATTCTTGTCACTCTATCCCTGTCTGTGCAATTATCGTACGCGGCCTCAACAGATTGGGTAGCAATCTTAACATCCGCAAGTACCTTGTTATAGTCATCAATGATTGCTACCACTTTCAATTTGTCCTCCCTCACCGAGTGTGCTGCCACTTCTTCCACAGACTCTAGGGCCAACGGTTGTCTCTCAATGGTGAGGATGCACCTCAAATCTTCTAAGCATTCAAGAGTGGATCTGTACTTCTGCATAGGCGGCATTAGGTCTAGATACTTCAACATAATGGCGCTTGGGATAAACTCCATCTTTTTGTATACTTCGTGCACCTTCACCTTCTCATCCCTTAGTTCGCGCTTCAGCTGCGTGCTGATCAACTCTTCTTATTTCAAGCCCTTAGTCTTCTCATCCAGCTCCTCTTCCTTCTTTTCTACATCTCCCTCTAGAAATTTTACTATCATTTCTTCCAAAGAGCCTAGCCTCAACCTCGACCATGACCTTGTTGAGTGCATTACATAACTACTCATCCGAGAGTTGTTGGGCATTTACCAAGGGGTTGGCTCCCTTAGACTCTGGTACTAGCATGATTGCCTCTTAGTATACTTCAAACTCTGGCTCACCAATATGGGACTCAAACACCCAAGAGAGCATCTTCCTTGTCCTGGGGTACGTTCCCTCCTCGTCAAATGACGCCATAGCTGGAAGTTTTTCCATGGGTATAGTGCTCTAGAAGCACACACGTAGCACCTTCGTTGGGTCAGTAACATAGCCCATGACCTATCCTCATTTTGTATCAAGGCTTTTCCTTCTAGAGCACGTGGCTTTGGGGAAACTCACTATTAGACTGGGACCTCCTCCCACACTGACTTGTTCTTTCTCAACGCTTTCCTCCTTATCCTCTCCCATTAGTATGTCAAGGTTGCACTCTAATTCTTGTTCTACCAAGGCCTCAATTATTTTCATTGCTTCTCTTTATGCCACCTCATTTAATTGCTCCTGCGTAAGGCTTGGATTTTTCTGCTCCTGTGCTCCAACCTCCTCACTTCTTTCCATGTCCTAGGCGCCTTCCTCCTCCTGGCTACCCTTGCGCCGCACGAAATGAAACTCATGTTCTTATTTTCCACCCTCTTCTTCTGAACCATGCACGTTGAAAACAAGTGGTTTTTGGTCCTCTTCAGAATCATCTTCCTCATCATCATCCCTCTCACCTATGTATTTCTCCAAGCTCTCTATCTCCTCCGATTCATTTTACTCCATCACCTTTTGTTTCTTCTTAACTGGGGATTCTAGTATAGGAGAATGCTTTTTCTTCCTCTTCCTCTGGTGATTTATCCTCTGCGATGAGCCCTTCCTATGTTGGCACCTTCTCTTTGACTGGGGACCTCTTCTTGCGCATGTAAGTACTTGTTTTAGTGCTTGTTCCCCAGGCGCCTACCACCTGAGTATCTTGGGCACTTAGTGCCTTTTTATGAACTTCTCTTTCTTTCTATCTGGGCGTGGGCTTCTTCCTACCTGTTAGGTCCTTAGGCATAGCTATCTTGTTTCCAAGATAAGTGCCCTTCTCAAACTTGGGCCTTATCTGAAGGTATACATGCGTCACGAACCTTTATGCAATAGTCAGAGTTAGGGGTTTTACCATTTGGATTTCATGTGACACGCACTTTTCCATGTACATGTGTTTGTTGGGGTGGACCAGCGTTCTACGCATCTCCCTGTGGTCCCGGTCAAAACTTCCAAGGTCAAGCTTTAACTTTTTGGACTCCTTGAATCTCTTAACTCCCGCTTGGAAGTATTGAGTTGTGAAGGTGAATGGGAGCTTACACCATGGGCTCATGTTTTCATTTGTCAACTTGAACCTACCAATACATAAGTGTTGGTATACAACAAACTCAACTTCTCCTACTGTAAGTACTGGCAGTTGTTCTGGTATTCTCCATTCTGCCCTGAACGCATTCCTTAAGTGTGTATACCACTTTTCAAGATGTGCCTTGTGAACGGGCGTCATGCTATCACAAGTGTATTTCTCAAATATTTTTGCAGGCGAGGGATCTTCTTCTAGGTACTCCCAAATGAACTTGTCTGTTGTATCTGGTACTCTAATCTCTGTTAGCACAATGGTTAAGAGGACATTACCAAAGAGAATATTGTCTCCTTTATGTGCGCTGGTGATAATTTCATCTGCAATGTAGGTTGATAAATTATAGATTGTGCCCTCTGATATTTTTATACAAACATTCAACCAGGACCTTGTTTACCTGCATCCATCTTTCTTACACATTGATTTTTTTTACCAGGCACGTGGTCATTCTCATTACTGGGTCTTGGATATCCCCGATATCAAATTACCTTGACCCCTTCTTGTACGCATATGAGGCCATTGCGTCCTTAATTGCTTCCTTGTCGCACAGGTTGTCTTTTATATCTTCTCCTTCATAGATAAGACATGTGAATTTCAAAATCAGCTGAGTGGTTATGCGTATCCTGCGCCCATGAAGTAAAAGTGGTCCTCATGCATGAGTGACATCAGCCATTGATAGATGTGCTCAGGCTTTCCAAAGTAGGGAAACTCATAGAGTTGCAATAACCCTGCCTTCCCCAACTTCACTTTTACCTCATCGCTATAGATGGGTAAACCCTCTGGTGTCCTTTTGTTCATCAAGGTGCACTAACTCTAACACCATTTCCTTCTCTATTGTGTTTTTGTGATGGTTATAATCGCTCACCACCATCTTTCTCAAATGGGACTCCCACTCCTTCCCAAGAAAAACTCAATTTGGGTACTACATTTTTGCATACCATTCCCCATTGGTACTTGTGGTAGTCTCTTGTTGTTTGCCCTTGCCCTTTCCCTTCTTAGGTGTTACTGTTGGTTTCCTGGGTGCCATTGTGTAGGTCTTCACTTCCACTTTACTTCCTAGCTCTGCTCTTCTACCCTTTCTAAGTTTAGATCTCGACCTTGCAAAGAATACTCTTTTCCACCCCATGCCCTAGCTGTTAAACCCCAACTGAAATATCTTTTCACAAGAGAGTGCTTCTCCACAACTCTCCCCACGCTCGTGAAATTACTTCCCTCCTCATTTGCAGATCCAAACTAGTCACTTATGGTTAAATTTATCCAATTTTTATTCACACAGATCAACTCTGGAAACCCTAGTCCACAAAATCTCTTCCTTCTTAGTATTCACAAAGTAAATAATGAAGTTCTCAACCTTCTATTTATAGTTTTTCCCAATTTTTAACATTAAATGCTACCTTACCTACCATTGTATTTTAATACTTAATGTAGCTTTTTCACCAAAGTCTGACTTTAGCACTTTAACTCACGTGCCCAACCTTGCGCGGACAATTCTCCAACCTTTTGGCACACAACCAATCCATCTTGACAGGAGACTCTTGCGCTCACGTAACCAGTGTCGAAGGCACTTCTTTTGTCATGATTTTTACTCTCACTTACCTCATGTTGTGTTTGTACTTTTTCCTCTCTTGTACATGGATCCCCAATGTAGCCTTATCCTGACACCAACCATACTTTTTTCACCTTTCCTTACATGTACTTCCTTCACATGGCCATTCAACTGGGCTTTCTAATGCAATCCTTCTAGTGCTTTATACTTAAATTTCTTCCACCTTACTCCACCCCACATTAAAATGATGTGTGGTCCTCTGCACAGTTAAAACCTTCAAAAAGTAATGAGATTATTAGCACCCAAGGTGCAACACAAAACAACAACGAGAAAGGGAAACACAATAAAAGAAAATACAATAAAGGAAATCCTAAACTAACTGGCAATACTACCTTATTTACAAACACCAAGAAGACTTATTTATAGTAGGGCTTCAGAATACTCCCATTGAAGTGTCCTGGAAATATCGTCCCATTCAAAGCTTGTCATTGGCACGCGCCTAAATCAAGGATGTACGAGATGATGTAGCGACCCAACAAATGGACTTTGAACTTTCCAGGATGGTGCAAAAACTTTGAATCATACAGTAAGTGTTAGGAAATAAGGGATAAAATATGTGGAATAATCCCTCACATACTCGCAATAGTAGAGACTAATATGCAGAAAATATTAAAGATCTCAAATAAAAGTGTAGAATAAAATAACACAACATAAAGAGACAGTATTTAACGTCGTTCACCCAATTTAGGTTACATCCACCAAGAATTAGTTGCTCATATTTTATTACAAGCCACCACTCTCTCAATACAATACCCAGATCTATTTGGAGCTATGCTCAACAAACTCTACAGAATTCACACCTGAATTCAAAGCACATCTACACTGTTTTTCATACTTCTATCATATGCATAAAACCATATAAATAGACAACTGCTTAAGTAGTTTTACAAAACCGTGAGTATCAAAACCATGGGCAAAAATCGTCCCATAAGCCTATGGGTCAAAATCCTGCCCATATGAGAAAATCACGTTTCCCGACATATCAGGCACGTTTTAAGACCCGGGGTACATGAAAAGTGTACAGTACTCTTAGTGTACAGTCTTCAACACTTTCACACATGAAAACAGGCTCCACAACCTAACAGTAAGACCATCTTCCCAACCTCAAACTTCTTGTTCTTAATGTGACAATCATGTCATGCCTTTTCTTTTTCTTTTTTTGTTGTTTGGCTCCACCTAGCGAGTGATCTTATTTTATCCAATTACATTAACTTGTCAATTCTTTCTTCCAACACTTGCTCATCATTTAGTCCTCCTGCGTGCATTATATGCAGAGAAGGTAACATGAATTCAACTGGTAAGAAAACCTCCGCACCAAACACCAATTGAAACGGTGTGGCTTTGTTAAGCTTTTTATAAGTTGTCCTATAAGCCCATAATACGACTGATACCTTGTCATCCCAATCTTGTCTTCCGACATCACAAATCTTTAGTCAATGTGTGGCTAAGTATTTTATTAAATGCTTCAGCAGTTCCATTTTCCTTAGGGTGATAGGGAGTAGTTTTTTGTTGGGCCACCATGAATTCTGACAACAGAATACTAACCATTTCAATAAGGAATTGTGTACCTCTATCACTTGTTAAACTCAATAGGCATCCATACCTGTTGATTATGTTTTCCATAAAAATCTAGCAGCGATAGCCACTATACAATCCTTTGTAGGCGTTGCCTCTGCACACCTTTTCAAATAATCAATGCAAGTGAGGATATACCACGAACAAATCCTTCCCATCGCTGGCAAGATTGGTCTGACTAAGTCGATAGCCCACTTCTCAAATGGTTTCGCGCTGGCTATTGGTCGCAAGGGAATTTCATCCCTTTTTCCAGGATATCCAAGGCGCTAGCAATGGTCACATGCCTTGCAAAACTCAATGTAATCTTGATAAATGGTCTCCCATGAAAGCCCTATGAGTAGAATCTTCTGCGTGGTTGCATTTCCCGCATAGTGTCACCCTGCAATCCCACCATGTGCCTCTTCCATAATTAGAATGCGCTCATGTTCTAGCACACAACGGCGCAGAACCTCGTCACGAACCATTTTGTATAGATATCCACTAATTAACATGTAGGGCATGATGCGTATGTCCAACTTCTTCTTCTCCAAGGTCTTCATCCCTACTAGCGCCACACCCGTTTTGAGAAATACTGTAATGTCCTCTAAATCTGAGGGTGCCCGCCACAACCTAAACAGTTGTGCATCTGGCATGGTGTCTTTAATGCTCTGTGTGTCCTCCCCTGAATCAATCCTAGATAAATAATCAAGTCCGGAATTACTTTTTCCTGGTTTGACAACCACCGTGAACTCAAATTCTTGGAACAATAGTACCCACCGACATATGCGCCCTTGTAGAACAAGCTTGTTCACCAAATATTTTAATGTCATGTGGTCAGTGTAGAAGATAAAGGGAGTAGCCAGCAGATACTGTCTGAATTTATGAAGCACCTAGATCATTGAAAATGCCTCCCGCTCAGTCATAGTGTAATTATGCTCTGTTGGTGTCAACTTCCTGCTTGCAAAGCACAAAGGGTGATCAACAATCCCCTCACTAGACTGTGCAAGTATTGCTCCAATGGTGGTCCCTGAGGCATCCACATGAACATGGAAAGGCTTATCCCAAGAAGGAAAATGTAGGATGGGTGCGGTGATAAGCCGATCCTTTAAAGTGTCAAATGCCTTCTGTTGTGCCTCTCTCCAATGGAAGGCACTTTTATGTCTGAGAAACTCTTCTAAAGGCACAACGATCTTGGCATACCCCTTGATGAAATTCCGATAGTAGCCTGCGTGTCTAAGAAACCCATGCACTGCGCTTTGACTAGTTGGCTCCCCCAATCCCACAATTACTGCAATTTTGACAGGATTCACCAATAAGCCTTCTTTGCATATGATGTGTCCCAATAGGGTCCTGAACAAGGTAGAAAATGCACACTTCTTGATGTTGAGGGATATCCTCAACTAGTGACACCTTTCAAACATCAATCTCAAATTGTCACAATGGTCCTTGACCCATCCATACACGATCCAATCATCAAGGTACACTTGAAGGAATTTATGCATGAAGTCCTAGAAGGCCTACACTACAATGCGTGAGAACACAGTAGGCATGTTCTTTAATCCAAAATGCATGACTGTATAGGAAAAACTTACCCACTCAGTGGCGAAGGTTATCTTTCTCTTGTCTTCCTTTGCAATCCTCACCTGGTGATAGCCTGAGAACCCATCCGTGAAAGAGTAGACTTCACACCATGCCACTCCTTCCAAGATTTATTCAGTGAATGGGGTTAGGAAGGGATCAATGACACACACTACATTCAGATCCCTATAATCAACACATATCCTTATCCTTCTCTCCTTTTTTAAACTAATCACCATTGGACTTATCCACTCTGACTCCTCCACAACCTCTATGATTCCTGACGCTATCATCTTGTTTATTTCCTCCTTGACCTTTACGCGCATATTGGGGTTCATTCGGTATGGTCTCTTCCCGACTGGGCACGCACGTTCCTTCAACTTAATCCTCATCTCCCCCAAGGAATGGTGGATGCCTTTAAGCTCATGATACCTGCGTGGGAATAAATCCTCAAACTCACGTAAAATATCAATGATCTTAGAGACTTCCTTCTCTGAAAAGTAATCTCCAATGATAGCTTCCTTGGGTTCCACCTCCAACCCAATATTAACCATCTTAGTCTTCATGGGCTCATGATAGGCACGCATTCTTTCATCAGCACTATCCATCATTTCACGCGAGCCTAGAGAATGGTTAACCTCCAAATTTTCCATCTCTTCACCGTCTATGACATAGACCATCTTACCTTTTTATTTCTCTATACACACATGCTCAAATTGCACCTCATCAGACTCATCTTCACCAAATTGTCCCTCCAAGCATAGCTCTCTTAGCAATTCTACAAGCCTATCCTCTGCCTTTACACTATCCCCCATTGTAAGGCACTTGACTTCCTATAATGCCTTATCCACCGATGGTTTTGGTGATTCAATACTCAAATGCTTGGACAAGATCAGCTGCTAGTTCTTGCCAATTCCCTGTTTGGCGGCGTGTCTCATAGTGGATGTACCATGTGCGCATAACCCTGCAGTGTAGAATACAGTTTGTGTACCCAAAGGGATAGCGATAAAGCTTCCGTACCTTCCCTCTAAGCTCTCTCAAAGGATTAGATGTGGAAAGAGGTGGGATCCTTACCATGGTAGTCTTTGATGGTGGTGGGCGCATTGCTTCTAAAGAACCGAACAGATAAGGCAATTCTCACTTCGCGTCATTCCAAGAGATTATCCCGATGCATTTCCCACCAGCGTGTAGCAGTTCCGAGTAGGATGTAACTTAACACCCCCCTTCATTCATTCTCATTTCTCCACTGGGCCTCCATTTCCTACAAGAATGTCTCAGTGTAAGCCCCTCCAAAATACTTAGGTAACTTCCTTCCTCGTAGGTGCCTAAGTAACGTGCCTTAGGTGCTATGGTTACAAGCCCCTTCATTTATCACCCAACCAACTCATAAGTTATGTGTGCCTAATTGTCACATGCTAGACTAGTGGTGTCACTTACCAACTAAGCATCCTCAAACTAGATAACTTCATCACTAGGATGTATTATCTTTGGGTCTCGAATAGAACGCACATAAATTCTATCAAGGACCTCTTCTCCTAAGGGCTCTGTGTATAGCGTTGACTTCCCATCTGTAAGGGGAATGATAACCCTTTCTTCCTCATTCTCAAAGCTGATATACCCCTTATTGAATGGAAGATCCGCATTATTTTTATAGCACCATGGGCACCCAAGTAGTGCTGGGAAATTGTCTGCCTTGGCAAGCACCAAGACTTCGAAGTCCTCAGTAAACTTAGCCCCATGAATGGTTATAGCTGCATCCTTTAAGACATCGATGGGCATTGCCTTCATTTTGTTTGTCATGTACAACACATTCGAAGACAATTGTAATGCATGCCTTCCCATCTGATTCCATGCATCCAAGCTGAGAAAATTGACCTTCGCATCTATGTCAATGAGGATATTACTAAGGAGCCATCCATCCACGATTGCATTTAATGTGATCTCCCTATCATAGTCAAGGCTGTGAGGGGGAAGGTTTACATGCAAGACCTACCTTTCGTGCTCTTCTGCGGTGCGTGGTACCTTCTCTCTCAACCATGCTCCTAACAAGGGAATAATATTCTCTTGCCTTAGCATTTTGCATACTTCCTTGACCTCATCTAGGTCATCCTTCTTGTGTAGCCTCAACACTTCTCCTATGATCTTGATGTCTAGACTGCTCTTGAAGACACTGGATTTCTCCTTGGAAGCTCCTTATAATGTCCATAGTTTCCTAGTATGCCTCCTTCTGATGGGCAGGGTCTAGGTACTTCCCATGTACCACATCTTCCCTTGAAACCAAGTTCTTTAGCCTTGGTATTTCCTTTGCACGTGTGGCCTCAACTCTTGTTGTTACCATAACAGATTCCAAACCTGCATCATGTGTCACCCATGGCATCCATTGTGTGTCTGCCTTCTTAATGCTTACCATTGCAGCACCCTTATCTTTCTGGTGCTGCTGATTCATGTGCTCAAATAACTCAGGGCACTCCTCATACTTGTGTTTCTTCCCACACCATGAGCACTGCAATAAGTTGGGGCACTCATGCTTGTAGTGGTCTGTAGACCCACAATTAAAATAGGTTCCAGGTAGGAACTCACTTCTTCCTCCTCCGTGGTTACCATGACCACGTAATCCTCCATAAAATACCCTTCCACGCATTCCTCCATCCGTGTATCCTTCATAATGGTGGTCATCCTCCTTAGAACTACTAGCAATGCTAGTCTGGCTGCACACCATGATCAATGGGCTCATGGATTTAGTCAATCAGTCTGCAGTACTTAGTATCATGGGTTGTAGAGGTGCAAATTTTACAGTAGCAAGACACATTCTTCCAAATTACGCACTATAATAGGGGACATCTACTTGCATCATGGTCCCCATGAAAAATTTCACAATCTATTGCTACGGCACGTATTGTCCTCCAGGGACAACTATCCTCGACATGCCCCTCTACTTCACAATTTGTACACCATATTCCACTGTGAGTCTCATGGGCTGAGTTTGCAGACAACTTCTCTAGCTACTTGGCCATACCAACAATTTGAGCCTCTAGGAATGGGCTAACACAAGTATCAACACTTTCAACAGCTTTGGTGCGCAGAGTGGCTTCTAACGCCTCGCGTAGGTTTGTGAAAGTTTTATGAGATAAATCTCTTCTAAATGGAGTTATCAACCCCCCAACAAACCATTGAGCATGTTGTGAAGGGTGAATGTCATATGAAAATTTTGACATGAGAGTCTTAAATCACACGTCATACTCTCGCACACTCTCTGCCCATTCCCTATTGAATCTCCTTCAGGTTGTTGATGCTCTTCTGTTCAAACCTAGAGATGTGGAATTCTACTAAGAAGGCATTCTTTAAAGTAGCATAATCCACCATCATTTGATGAGGGTCATATTTCCTATACCAGTTATGCACACACCCTTACAACATCGTTGCAAACTAACTAGCCTTCCACTTCGGGGTTGTGATCCCCTTCGCGCGCCATAGTAGCTCACACTTGTGAACATGTTCTGTAGCATCTTCAATACCTATGTAATCTACAAAATGTCAAAGAAGACTTGAGGAGGTGGCTAGGGCCCCTGTCCTCCTGAGCCAGAGCCTTGGTTTCCTCCAGTGTTTCCTCCTCCACCAGATCCACCAGGTCATGTGCCTCATGAGCCACCAGATCCATAAGGTCTTGTTCATCCTGGCCCACCCGAACCACCAGTCCATCAGGTCTTATAGTGGTCGTGCCAAGGGTCCCCAAAGTTCCACTGAATTATGCATTGACGGTCTGTGATAATGCCCCAACACCACTAGTGTACCCTGCACCACTCCCAGACTCGAGATCGAAAGCTTGTGTACTTGTTCCTTGTCCAAAAATTCCTCCAAGTACTGGAATAGTATGCATAGCCATAGAAGTGGGAAATGAGAAATTATATCTCCTAGGCGCAGATTTGTCTCTTCTACTGATACCAACTGGGCCAGCGATACTCCTTCCTTGATCTAAAAAACTGACTGCCAAGGTTCGGTCATTAGGTGGGTTCAAATGTGAGATAATGACTCTTCTTTCTCCACGCGATGAACTCTCATCAAAATTTGAAGGGGTCTCTCTTACGCGTTTTCCAAGATGGGGTAGAACAGACTGCTTAGGTCCCACGTCCTTTGACGTGAACCTCAACTCCTTCCCGTAACGTCTGCCTCCATAGACCCATCACACCTGCAACCTCGCATTGTCTAACAATCTCCCTTTCACACACTTCACTATACTTGAGTCGTCCCTCCTCCCTTTCTTTCTTCGTCGTAATATCTGTCATCTTCCTCCACCCTAGCTTCCTCACCCAGTACTCAGAATGGTTTAGTTGGCCATCAAAAATGCCTCTAAACTCAAGGTAAAAATCAAGCTCTTCATTTCCAGAGGAATATCACACATAAATGATCCTCTGGGCTCCTGCAAAAACTCAAACTTAGCAAATTCTGGAAAGAATATATGGAAATAGCATCCTCCAGAGTGTAGCTGGCCAACACTCTCTTCCACCACTGATTAACGACACATGTCTAGGTTAGATCTGAATCCTGCAACTTCTTATAGTCCTCTTGTGTCCACATGTGTGCTCTATAGAATCAACTTGCTCTGGACGCATATGTTGAGAGCCATTCATACAGCTCTACCGGGAAACAACAAAAAAAAAATCATACAGTTCATGGTAGAGATTTTCTTCCACCCACCTTCATGCATCAAACTCGGGCCCAATATTGAATCTATGAGAAAACTCATCCTCTGTGCTCCTGAACCAGGATTCAACACTCTCCATAGTTATATTTTTTGTCATTACTCATTATCCAGACCATGATACATGTCATTTCCCACTACAACTTCAAAAAGAGGTCCCGAGAATGAAACCAAGATGTAGTCATTTTTACACCCACCAAAGAACAAGGGAATCCCGTGCGCATTGGCCTATCACCCAACGGGCATTGGTTGCTCACCCGAGGCACGCGTGGGTGCCAAGTCTCTCTTTTATATGGGTTAAGTGGGAAACCATCATCTATGCTAGGAACTTAGTGAATAAAGGTGGAAATGAGACATACAATCATCATAGGGCTTAGAACAGCCTCTAGACAAATGTATTCATTCCAAATAGAGGGTACTTACAGATAACGGATAGAACTATAACAGAAAGGAAAATGCATAAGGATTTACATCTATTCCATAACATCCATGAACATAAATGAAAAGAAATAGATATGAATTGAATCAATTACATTCATACTCATTCATGTTTGTAACCTCATTACATTCAATGGATCCATTAGACTACCACACCCTGATCGGACTGAAGTCATACATCACAGCAAGGATCGTGTACTTCATCTATACAAAGAAAACTTTATATATCAGCCCCTTAATACATTAATCCCTTATATATCCTCTACCTAATCCCACAGAGTTCTCGCATTATTTCTACAGAGCTCTGCTCTCTGTATTCTCCTCTATCGTATACCTAATCTCCTCTTTTTCTTCTACGAGTGCTTGTATTTATAGGCATCCCAGAGTGCCAACTCATCCTTTTGTAACCTTAGATCTAGCACCAAGTGTCTAAATGTGGTCCTCCATGGGAGCATGCTCCTTTAGATCTGAGCTCTCCACTCCTTTTAATAATGGTCTTCTGGAATTCTTTATCACTAAGCATATTCCTTTCGTGGGCATCACGTTGCCATGCTGGCACCCTATCCACTCATCATTCACTATCGGGTCATGATTTTCTTGTGTCCTTCTTGATACGCCAAATATGGCTAAGTCCTGAAACTTTAGCTCTGTCTGCATGCGCGCCACAGGTTTTCTTAAACCCTTCCTTAAACCCTATCTTGCGTGCCTTTTCCTTACATGCCCTTCTTCAACTAGGCCTTGCGCACCTACATGCCTTTTTGTACTTTGCCAATATTTTGGGGTCCTAACATCCCACAAAGGAAAACACAAAATAGGCACGGTAGTAAGTTTCTCCTTAATGTCTCAAATGTGTGGTGTTGTTGTTCTTCCTAATAGAACATACCTTTCCCTTTCAATAACTCTTCTAAGGGTACGGAAACTTTGGCATAGCATTTGATAAACTTTCTGTAATATCCTGTATGACCCAAAAAACCATGCACCTCACTTTGACTGGAAGGCTCCCTTAGGCCTATAATGACTGCCACCTTTGCTAGATCAACCAACAAACCCTCCTTGCAAATTATGTGTCCTAAAAGGATCCCAAATGGTGTAACAAATATGCACTTCTTGATGTTTAAAAAGATATTCAACTGTCTACATCGTTCAAACATCAAGCACATACTGTCACAATGATTCTTAACTAATCCATACACCGTCCAATCATCTAAATATACATGTAAGAAGTTGTGAATAAATTCCTTAAATGCTTGGACAACTATGCAAGAAAATATAGCAAACACATTTTCTAGACCAAAAGGCATGACAGTAAAGGTGAAGCTACCTCATTCAATAGTAAATGTAGTCATTTCTTGATCCTCTTGGCTAATTCGAACCTGATGATACCCAGAGAACCCATTTGTAAACGAATATATTTCACACCCTGCAACTCCTAGTATTTCATCAGTGAATGGTGTAGGGAATGGATTAGTTACACATGCAGCATTCAACTCCCTATAGTCCATGCATATTCTAATCCGTACACCTTCTTGATATTGATCACCATTGGACTAACCCATTCTGAATCATCAAGGGGTTTGATAATCCTAGACTTCAACGTGTTATTAAACTCTTCTTTGACCTTTTCGTGCAAATTGGGGTTCATTCTGTAAGGTTTCTTTCTAACTAGGCACGCTCCCTCTTTAAGCTTTATCTTCATCTCCCCTAATGATTCATGCACGCCATTAATTTCATGGTACCCCCCCCCTAGGAAATAGGTCCTGGTAATCCCTTAGTAACTCTATGATTTTTTCCACTTCAGAGTTTGACCAATAATCTCAAATTATGGCTTCCTTAGACTTAGTATCTGTTCCAATATTCACTTGCTTTATCTTCATACGTTCATGATAGGCGCGCATGGTCTTATCCACACTGTCCAATACCTTGTGCCTTCTTATTGAATGGTTTACATCCAGATTATCTACATCTTTGTCATATACTAAGTAGACCATTTTTCCTTTCTCTCTCTCGAAGCAAGAGCGTTGAACTAATGTTGCATCGGCCTCTGGTTATTTATCAAGACCCGCTCTTGAGTCCTCTTTATCTAATAATTCCTGAAGGAGTTCTTCATCCTTGGCATTATCCCCCATGGTTAAGTGCTTGATAAAGTTTAATGCTTCTTCCACCAGAGGATTCGTAGAGAAGAATTCAAACATCTAGACCATTCCTACAATTAAATTCTGCCAATTTCTAGTTTCTCTATAGAGTTCTGGATATACATACCAAGCACACGCGTAGCCTTGTAAAGTAGAATAAAACCGGTGCACAGCTTGATAAAGTTTAATGCTTCTTCCACCAGAGGATTCACAGAGAAGAATTCAAATGTCTGGGCCATTCCTACAATTAAATTCTACCAATTTCTAGTTTCTCTATAGATTTTTGGATATACATACCAAGCACGCGCGCAGCCTTGTAAAGTAGAATAAAACTGGTGGCAGTGAAGGTGGTAAAGCTTCCTGCCCTTCTATCCACATTTTCTCACACTTTTGATTGTGGTGTTAAACAGGTTGATTACCATGATAATTACATATTTGTGTAGGTGCATTTCTCGTAAAGAACCTAGTAGTAAGAGCAATCCCAATTTCATTCCCTTCGACCAAATTATCCCTGTGGACCACCCATCAGCGTGTTGTTGACCCAAGTAGTGTATATGCGAGCATATTTCTTCTCTCCAATGTATCTATCCATTTTTCTTCCATGGTGCACATGAATTCTATGGGATTCCCTTCTCTTATGTAACAAGGTACCGAGTTGTTACCTATCCTCCTTACATAACATGGTTTTGTGCCTCGAGGGAATATGCTCTTAACTTTGAGCCCTACCAACTCGTAAGTTCTATGAGCCCAATTATCACAAGAAACACTTGTAGTATCGCTAATAGATTGTGAGTCCTCCCACTAAATTAGTACTTATTTGGTTGATTTAATCATCTCTAAATCTTTGATGACACGTATATAAATCCTATTCAGATCTTCTTCACTTAAGGGCTCAACATAGGGCATAGACTTTCCATTTGTTAAAGGGATAATAACCCTTTCTTCTTTATTTTCAAAACTGATATAGCCCTTGTTGAACCGAAGATCATCATTATTTACATAGCACCAAGGACACCCCAATAGAGCTAGGAACATATCTGACTCCGCTAGCGCTAAAACTTCAAAGTCTCCAGTGAACTTTGCTCCTTGTATGGTAATGGATGCATCTTTCAAAACTCCTATGGGAGTGGCCTTAGTCCGATTAGCCATGAATAATACATTAGAGGATGGCTTCAATGGGGGTCTTCCCATTTATACTGATGCATCCTAGCTAAGAACATTGACCTCTGCACCTGTATCAACCAGTATATTACTCAATAGTCACCCATCCACAACAACATTCAGAGTGATTTCCTTGTCATAATGTAGGCTATGAGAAGGGAGATTTGCATGCAAAAATTTTCATCCAGTCTCAGTACTTATGCACAGAGTGTTCCCTTTTAACCAATTCCCTAACATGGGAATGATGTTCTCCTTGCGCAACAATTTACACACTTCTCTCAAGTCATATATATTATTTTGGACTGTCTCTGATGCTTTCTTATGCTCCTTTAAGTATTGTATCTTACCCTGAAGATTCCTTATAACTTCCATGGTTTCCTGATAAACCTCCTTTTGATAGGTAGGATCTGGGTACCGTGTATGGAGAACCTCATCTTTGGTGATAGTAGGCTTCTGCTGTAATGCTTCCCTGACATGTGCCACCTCAGTGTGGGTTGTGATCTTTATTTGTAGTGCCTCAGATTCTGATTCCATCTTGGGCATCCATTGATTGTCCACAATGCGTTGTATCCTAACCATCCACACACCTTTGTTTTCTTGTTTATGTTGCTTATTCAGATGCTCATATAAGTCTGGGCACTCTTCATAGCTATGGTTCTTTCCGCAGAAAGAACATGTAATATTCTGAGGACACTCACGCCTATAGTGGTCAAGAGATCCACATGTATAACATGTGTCACAAGGAAACTCACTTCTTCCACCACCACGGCCTCGTCCTCTGAATCCACCACGGTATCCTTGACCTCTACCATGAATGCCTTCAAAACGCCCCTCATTCCGATCATAGCATGCCTGATTGTGCTCCCGGGCCTGATGCTCATTCTTGCCCTAAGAGTTATCTAAAACTCTTGTCTACCGTACACCAATATCTATAGCAACATGGATATGCCCAATCAGTCAGCAGTCCTTTGTGCCATGAGTTGTGGACCTGCAGATTTTATAGTAGCTTGAAACATTCTTACTTATCACACGTTGTAATAATGGACACCGGCTAGCATCATGGTTTAGGTGGCATATTTCACAATCCATCAGCAATGAGCGTACTGATCTACGAGGGAAACTATCCTTTGTGTGACCTTCTACTTCACAATCTGTGCACCAAATCCCTGTGCACGTCTCATGAGTTGAATTTGATGATAGTTTCTCAAATTGTTTCACCATTGTTGCTATTTGTGCTTCTAAAAATGGGCTCACCCCGGTATCTATGCTTCCAACTACCTCAACGCATAAGGTTGTTTCAAGTGCTTCACGCAAATCAATGTACATCTTATGTGATAATGCCCTCCTAAAAGGGGTAATCAAGCACCTAACAAACCATTGTGCATGCTAGATTGCGTGTATGTCATAAGAAAGATTTGATAACAACATTTTAAACCGTGCATCATACTCTCTAACACTTTCAGTAGTTCCTTGCTTAATATCCTTGAGTGCACTTATACTCTTCTGCTCAAACTCAGGGATATGAAACTCTTTAAGTAATACATCCTTTAAAGCCATATAATCTACACAATTCTAATCAGGGTCAAACTTTATGTACCAGTTGTGTGTGTGCCCTTGTAACGTAGTAGCAAATTGGCTTGCACTACGCTCATAAGTTGTGATTCCTTTTACGCGCCACAATATTTAACACATGTGCACATGGTCAGCAGCATATTCTATGCCCCTATACTCTAGAAGACGAAGAGACATTTCCATGTAAATATTCTGGGGTTGGTGCGGACCTTGCCCACCTGATCAAGAACCTCTTGTGTTTCCCCTGCCTTCAGAACCACTAGATATTCTGTAACTTGAGCTACCTATGCCTCCTGATCCCGAACCTGTGGCTAGTGTTAGACCAGAAGATGTACTTCCTTGTGTCCCATTAGTAGAACTAAAATGTACCCTGACAGTCTGTGAAATGTTACTATTCCTAAAAGATAGTCTGAAAATCAGTGAGCTTGTATTCTGTGCTAATGATACACCTGAAAAAGTATTCCCATATAACAACGAAGCTTCATTATAATAACATTACTATGCGCATAAAAGATTTAACAGCATATCTCTGTATATATCCCCTCTCTTTCTATTACATAGTTTACTACATATATAAAAGGGTGGGGATTTTCCCTTCACTGCTTATCTATTCCAAAAATAGGTTGCATGCCACTACTAGCCACGTGCCTTTACAAAACTAGTCACACATGCAAGTGTGCTAACAATAGACTACTACTAGCTAAATGATAGTAGCAGATCTATTTCCATCTTGTGTCCATGCAAAGTGCTTTGTATCCAATCCTCCAAGAATAGCCAATGCGTTGCGTGCACATCTCTGCTTCATTTGTGTGCTTTGCACGCCATCTATAAAAATAGACCTTCATGAGTGAAAATGGCTAAGTCCCGAAAAGATAAACTTTTGTTCCACGCGCGTGTTCTCCCTTTCTGTTCACGATTTTGAATATGACCTAGTTTCCCACGCAGACTTCTTGTTTTTTTCTATAAAGTGTTCTCTGATCAACATTAGTTAACTAAGTGATAGTGTTCTCATCCCAATGTTTGTGGGATCATGTTTTATCTTGCATATTTTATTCCGAATGATTTCTATGAGGGGAAATAGGGGCAGTTAGGGGCAATATGCTATTTTTTACATATTTTCTTAGATTATATTATTTGTTTCCATATATTGTGGATGAGATAGAAGTTGTCCAATATCTATAAATATTGCAGCTCTCTCATTTTTCTGTTATGCTTTATTTTGATATTAATAAAATACACAAGCACTGTCTTGTTTCTGTGAAAAGATTTTGTGTCAAATATTATTTTCAAGTATTCATTGTCAAGATCCCCATGGGTACTTACCAAAAATATAAAGTTGTTCTCAAAGGGAAAGTCTGGAATAATGGAACATGGAGGGATAATCATTCAGGTCGATATCACCATTTGGGGTCCAGAGAGGCAAACTCTGACACTTACTAAAGATAGTAAGTTGTCCCTTCCAAATGTAGTAAGTGTCAAAGAAACATGAATTTTAAGTGCACATGTTAGTATAGTTTCTCAGGTGTGATCAATCATAAAGAGATGGTGGGTTTTCATGGTTTGGAACGATCGTCTCATATTAGAGAACAAGACATCCATCATGGCAAGTAGTTCATCGCGGGGAATGTTTTCCCTCCATCCCTTCCCTCTTCCTCTCTTTCCCTCTCTTTCCCTCTCTTCTTTCTCTCTCCATTTTAATTCTTATTTATGTGTCATCATTATTTTTCATCCTATTCACTTAAGTGACATATTTTAAATTTGTAAAAAGTATTTTCTCAAAATTATAAGAGAAACACTTAATTAATGGAAAATGAAAAGTCACAAGTGGAATATAGAAATGAAGATTCATGTGAGGGAGGGGAAAGGTCAATTCAAATCATATAAATTGGGATGGCTTCCCCATTCCAAGGGATTCCAAATTTTTGAAGAACTTATACTTTGTAGCATTGTGAGTTGTGGTAGATGGATTGAAACTTTGTATTCATCGCTTCACATGGAATAAAGGCTACACTTCTTCTACTTTCCATTTCTTGATTTTCTTCTATTTCCCTCTTGTATGCACTTCGTAAGCATGGTGATCAAAGATATCTTTGAATCTTCGATGAATGAGCCTCAAAAAACTGTGTTTACGTGGGTTTTAATTGTCTCACAAATCACATCATTGTTGCTTTCTTCTATATTGGATGTTGAACTACTCTAGTTATTGGGTGTGAAGCTCTGCAATCTACTCACGACAATAATCTTCCTTGACTAATTTCCCACCTTTCTCCTCAACGTTGTAATTTTATCCCTTGTACCCATGTACAAACACTTTGCCACAAGTTTAGTGGAGTGCCCATGTGTGATTCCCGGGTAATTTGGCCACCCACAACATTTAGATAGGATTAAGATTAGTTACATTCAATAATGGGAGTTGTACCATTCAATGCAGAGGGGCGTAGCCCCATGAACATTAGTGGAGACACCTAATTTTTCCACCTGACAAATTTTATCACTAACACACATTCGTCAACCATGTTGCCAATGAGGAAAGGCACAAGCATTATAAGAGGACCAAATGTAACATGAATCTTAACAATGCCAAAGGGTTTGTTGAAAGGGTACTCTATTTGCGATGGAGGATAGCTGATAGCCTTGAGAAGTGAAATAGAGCATGCACTAACGGGCCATAAGGGGTACACCTTGGTGTTTTTTAACAGAGATCGATCCAACAGATGCATGAGTGTAATGTGATTAGATGTGAAAGTTCGTCTTGATAGTAGAAATGAAGAA